>JAECUM010026315.1:0-52751 GCA_016617855.1 Megalonaias nervosa
TTTTCATTTAGGACCAACTGGACATCATTGGAAAACGTTTGGTAAAAATCATGTGAATATCTTCATCCACTTAGGAGGTGAATGATTTCAAGATTTTCAAGATGGCCACCATGGTAGCCATACTGAATGTCAGATCTTCCCCATTTTCATTTAGATCAAAATAGACACCAAGCCAGCTAGTGAAAACACCATGTCAATAAGACTTTCTACTGAGGACAAGTAGTGATAAAATTATCAAGATAGCTGGCATGGTGGCTATATTTGATATCAGATCTGCCCCATTTTCATTTAGGACCAAGCAGATATAACAAAAAGTCTTCTATTGAAAACCTCATATCAGTATGGAGTAACAATAACAAGATTTTCAAGACAGCCACTGTGGTGGCCAAACTGGATGGCATAATTTACATTTAAAATAAACATGAGATCATGCAAAATCTTCTGGTGGAAACCCCATGTTGATATGACCATCCATTCAAGAGGGGTAGCAATAACAATTTTGACAATGGCACTTATAATGGATCCATCTAATATCCTAGTCACACCATTTTCACTTAGGACCAAAGAGACATTGTAAGAAATCTGGTGAAAACCCCATGTCAGTAAGAGATTTCATTTAAAATGAATGTTAACAACAAGATCTTTTTAGATGTATGTGAGGCAGATATATTTGATATCAGATTGGCACCTCTTATATTTAGGACCAAGCAGACTTCATAAACAGTCTTCTGGTGAAAACCCTATGTCAATATGACTTTCTATTTAGGTGACATAGTGATAACAATATTTTCAAGACACAGACCATGACAGCCAGATTGGATGTCTGAGCAGCACTTTTTACATTTATGATGATTTAGACAAAGTGAGGAATGTATGTGTAAGGTTTCATGGCATTCCTACAAGTAGACTGAGTAGTGATAACAATCTTATGCTAATGGATGGAAGTACAGACACATGATGGATGACGGACAACAAGTGATCCCATATACTCTTCAAGTCTGTGACCCTCATAGCAAAAACTGTCACAACAAACCTGCAGGTATTTTAACATGCTGTTTTTATGACTTGGACTCTATCATGGTCTCTGCTTTCTTTTTCTATTTTATTCAGTCTAATTCCTATTTTAACTTCATAATATATAATATTTCCAGATTTTTAGAAATTTTCACTGTCTGGGTCAGTGTTTCAAAGTGCTATTAACCATAATCCCTCAGTTACTTCCCGTGCATTAAAGTTGACCAGTAGGAAGACCATTTAGTGGTATAGTAGCTATCCACTGTTCCATAAAACCTGTTGTTTGTTTGTAATCTGCTTAAGGCATTAACAAGATCTAAATTCTTTTCCATGTCAGGGTATTTCTTCAAACAAGACAAATGTAGAGGTCTTGGAAAAAATTACCTCCACCCTTCCTCCCTGTCTCTTTCTTTTCTTTTAGATCAATTTTCACCAAAAGTTCATATCTATTTATAGTAGGTCATAAGTCAGATGGATTTTCACCAAAAGTTCATATCTATTTATAGTAGGTCATAAGTCTCTAAAGATATCCCAACCATTTTTGGAATATTTTTTTGTTGACTTTAAAATCTTCTTTCACAGGACTGTTATTCTGATTATTTAAAAGCATTGTCCTTATTATTTAGAATGATACAGGAGTCAAAACCAAGTCAGTTTATGTCCACTCTTACCTGGATTTCATTGGGCTATGATACATTTAGATACCAAGTGACATCATATTGATGACATCATAATGTAGTGGTCATATCATTTGATTCTACGCAGAAACCACTGATTTTACAAAAGTGTACATCCTTAAATATCGTAATTTAATATCAGAGTAAGACAATTTTACTTTTTCTTCATTAAGTTTGACAAAATATGGGCCTTAATACTCTTTTCTTTAAACATGTAATCCTAATTAGTAGGAAAAATTCAATAGGTGTTGTTCATTAAGGCAGGCAAACTCTGGAGAGAAAATACCATATATACTGGCTTATAAGATGAGTTCAACTGCAAACTGCACAGACCCAGATTTGCCATTGCATAATGCACTGGTAGATTTGGCCTGTGCAGTTTGTTAGAAGTAATCAGTAGAACAAAACACCATAGACCCTGATCTACAGGCACATTATGCTACAGCAGATCAGGATCTTCATTGTTTGCAGTTTGACTTGACTTATAAGTGAGTACATATGGTATGTAACTTCTGCTTCACCAGCAAATTGAATCAGTGTTATTAAAGAATCCTGCAGAATTTGGGAAATAAAGTCTTCAGGTGTGAGGGTAACTTCTTCATATTGTGATTGAAGATTTGTGTCTAAATCCCGTAAACAACAAGACTGAAGAAAACATTGGAGAAAAATGATTACATGCTATAACTCTACAGCTGAATCCATGAACTTTGTTATGGTGTTCTTATTTTGAAAGATGGTGTATAAACCACTTTGACATCGCTGTCAAGAACTCTGAGAACTTTGTTCTACAGTACAGACAAATGACATCTGGCCAGTATTTGTTATATGGTTAATGGATGACAGATGCCCACTTGAATGACAGTGATCAGTGGTCTGACCAGGAATCTGACCTTGTGGAATTATCATTAGATTTCATGGGAAGTTTTGCTAAACCAGCATTGTGAAAGTCAAAAATTGTAAAGAACCATCAAACCAGCATTGTGAAAGTCAAAAATTGTAAAGAACCGTCAAACCAGCATTGTGAAAGTCAAAAATTGTAATCCCTGTTATAACTCATTGAGGTCCTATCTGTGTGACATCTGACATACTTTATCATTGTTTCTTTTTGATAAAAATATGGATAACTTTAGACATGAAGGATCTTTTCATATTTAGCTCTAGAACACTCAACAGAACCCAAAACAAAGTTGTATATGTTGTTTGATAAATATTAAATGCTACGTAGGAAATAAAAAGATAATGGTGATATTAGTAGACAAGATCTTTGTACACTGGTCTGTAACTGCATTCTGTGTCAAATATTATGGTAAATACAGTAAATATGGAACAAAGGCATGCACTCTTAAACTTGGTTAGCTTTGTGAGAAAAAGACTGCAGCATGGATGGTTTATAAGACAAAACTGATACGAACAAAAATCAAGGATATTTTTGGCCATCAGTTCATCTGTCTTCCTCTCAACTTTAAGATGGTACTTTACGTTACTATGATCTTTTGCGTTATGATTGTACCATATATCACTGCAGACATTTGCCTTCTGACTGTACTTTACATTACTGCAGTCCTTTGCATTATGACTGTACATCACATTACCTTCAGTCCTTTGTGTTAAGACTGTACTTTACATTACTGCTGTCCTTAGTTTTATGACTGTACTCTGTTGTAATCCTTTGCATTATGACTGTACTTTACGTTACTGCAGTCCTTTTCCTAATGACTACTTTACATTAGTGCAATCCTTTGCATTATGACTACTTCACATTACTGCAGTTCATAGGCTTATGATTGTACTCTGTTGCAGTCCTTTGCCTTATGACTGTACTTTACATTAATGCAGTCCTTTGCATTATGACTGTATTTACATTATTTAAGTCCTTTGCATTATGACTGTACTTT
Organism: Megalonaias nervosa; assembly: GCA_016617855.1. Taxonomy (NCBI): domain Eukaryota; kingdom Metazoa; phylum Mollusca; class Bivalvia; order Unionida; family Unionidae; genus Megalonaias; species Megalonaias nervosa. The sequence continues at coordinate 3,587 of JAECUM010026315.1, forward strand.
ACATTACTGACATCCTTTGCATTATGACTGTACTTTACATTACTGCAGTCCTTTGCATTATGACTGTACTTTACATTACTTAAGTCCCTTGCATTATGACTGTACTTTACATTACTGACATCCTTTGCATTATGACTGTACTTTACATTATAGTAGTCCTTAGGCTTGTACTCTGTTGCAGTCCTTTCCCTTATGACTGTACTTTACATTACTTAAGTCCTTAGGCCTATGTACTTTACATTACTGCAGTCCCTTGCATTATGACAGTACTTTACATTACTGCAGTCCTTTGCATTATGACTGTACTTTAAATTACTGCAGTCCTTTGCATTATGACTATACTTTATTGCAGTCCTTTGCATTATGACTGTACTTTATGTTACTGCAGTCCTTTGCATTATGACTGTACTTCATTACATTCATTTGCATTATGACTGTACTTTATTGCAGTCCTTTGCATTATGACTTTATTTCAGACATGAAGCAGCAAATAATGCTTTTATGTTTATATTGTGAGCTTGTGCTGAGGAAAACAAAAATAAAAAACTTATCATTATAGTACATACCAAAGCAATATTCTGGAATCATAGAATATATCAAAGCAATTATCTACAAATTTACATATCAAAGCAATTATCAAGGATCAAAGTACATATCAAAACAATTATCCAGGATCATAGTACATCTCAAAGCAATTATATGGGACCATAGTACATATCAAAGCAATTATTTTTTGGATCAATGTACATATCAAAGCAATTGTCTAGGATCAAAGTACATATCAATGTAATTATCTAGGATCAATCTACATATCCAAGCAATTATCTGGGATCAATGTACACATCAAAGCAATTATCTAGGATTATAGTACATATCCAAGCAATTATCTAGGTTTGTAATACATATCCAAGCAATTATCTATGATCAATGTACATATCAAAGTAATTATCTAGGATCAATCTACATATCCAAGCAATTATCTAGGATCAATGTACACATCAAAGTAATTTTCTAGGTTCATAGTACATATCAAAGCAATTATCTAGGATCATAGTACATATCCAAGCAATTATCTAGGATCAATTTACATATCAAAGCAAATTATCTAGGATCATAATACATATCAAAGCAATTATCAAGGATCAAAGTACATATCAAAGCAATTATTTAGGATACAAAATGTTAGTCTACTTGAATTTAGTAGCCAAATCAGTTAACTCACTAGTTTTAATAATGACTTTCAGAGGAAAAAATTGTCCATTTAATAAATATGTCTAACTAGAAAAGTCAATTAGTCATCAAGTCTTTGTCTGACCAATAACAAAGCCTAACACATCATTACCATCTAGAATTCCTCTCTGCCCCTTTCAGACCAACTCTGGCTTACTTGTGGGGTATCAATCACCTGTCCGGTGATTGACTTGCCTTTTGTTCACCTCTCTGAGGTCCCTAAGAGGACATGATGGATGTAATGACTAATTCATTGCTGCAACTAATGCTAGATTGGTTCCTCTTAGGTAATCTGATTGGAACAAGGCACAACTGTCAAATTTGTCATTCAAGATAAGGACAAATGAATGGTAACCATGTATAATTGCTGAAGTACATTTCCAAATGACATGAATGCCCCCATCCCTGACAATATAAAGTAATTGATAGGAACATTTCCATATGACATGAATGCCCCCCTCCCCTGACAATATAAAGTAATTTATGGGCAATTTTCTTTTTTTTATGTGGCCATAACTCTTGTTGAAAATGACTGAAAACTGAATTGAATTTAGGTCTTCCTGATGCAAAGCCTCAACCCAAATTTGGTTACAACTCCACTAATGCAAGGCCTGAACCCGAATTTGGTTACAACTTCCTAATAAAAAGGCTGAACCCATATTTGGTTAAAATCCATACAAACCTAAAATCTTATAGCAAACTGAAATTAAGTTTGTTACAGATGGGATTGGGCATGACACAACATGGAATGACTTGAGGTACATTTATAACACTATATGCTCCCTGCACAGATTTGGTGGGGGCACAAAAAAGTTTGTATATGAACATATAGTTACTGAAGTTACACTCAATCATGTTCCAAGATACTGGTAATAAGTTTAAGCTTCTGTTTTCTGTGATATTTGTGTCAACATTCCCTGAGAAATCTTTATAAATTAGATTTCTGTCAGTTCTGAAAAAGCATTAAAACTATACAAATTAAAAAACCTGCAGATGTGATGAACCTGTATGGCTACAAATGGTACAGGAAGGCATGGCTTCCACATTATGTAGGGGTGGTCAGTCAATTAGTTCTATGCAAACACAGGTCAACTTGTTTTAATTAGCTTCATTCACCTAGAACCTGTTGATATTGCAGGATCTGGTATAAGCTTTCAGCCAGACCTCCTATATAATTAACTGTATTGTAGTAAATGTGTGTGTGTGCCTATGCTCTGAGTGGAAAAAGCACAAGGTTTTCATATCTGTTAGCCCTTCTAAACTTGGTAACTGTTTAGTAAAATAAGCCTTACTATGCCATTAGTAACCTTGGTAACTGTCTAGTAAAGTAAGCCTTACTATGCCATTAGTAACCTTGGTAACTGTCTAGTAAAGTAAGCCTTACTATGCCATTAGTAACCTTGGTAACTGTCCAGTAAAGTAAGCCTTACTATGCCATTAGTAACCTTGGTAACTGTCTAGCAAAGAAAGCCTTACCATGCCATCAGTAACCTTGGTAACTGTGTAGTAAATTAAGTCTTACCAAGTCATTAGTAACCATGGTAACTCTAGCAAATTAAAGCCTTACCATGCCATTAGTAATCTTGGTAACTGTCTAGTAAAGTAAGCCTTACCATGTCATTAGTAACCTTGGTAACTGTCTAGTAAATTAAACCTTACCATGTCATTAGTAACCTTGGTAACTGTCTAGTAAATTAAGTCTAACCATTTCATTAGTAACCTTGGTAGCTGTCTAGGTAAGCCTTAATGTGTCATTAGTAACCTTGGTAACTGGTTTTGATACTACAGATGTCATTATAAAAGTTTGTAGTAGAGATTTTGTTATCACAGTAATCTGAATTTCTGCCAAAAGACTGAATGACTTGGCTAGCTTTGTACCAGCTGTAGCCAAGACTATTTGCATGGCAGCTGTGTACTGACTTGAGTAGAGATCATTTGCATGGCAGCTGTGTATTGACTGTAGAAGAGACTATTTGCAAGACAGCTGTGTACTACATTCCATAATATACAACAACATGGAGTCTGCCATATTCCATATTACATAATGAAATGGAGTCTGTCATATTCCATAATACACAACAACATGGAATCTGTCATATTCCATAATACACAATGACACAGTCTGCCATATTCCATAATACACAAAGACATAGACAGTGACAAGGAGCCTGCCATATTCCATAATAAACAACAACAAGGAGTCTGCCATATTCCATACTAAACAATGACAAGGAGACTGTCATATTCCATAATACACAATGACAAGGAGTCTTCCATATTCCGTAATAAACAATGATATGAAGTCTGCCATATTCCATAATACACAATGACAAGAAGTCTGCCATATTACATACTACACAATGACATAAAGTCTTTCATATTCCATACTACACAATGATATAGAGTCTGTCATATTCCATACTACACAATGACATAAAGTCTGTCATATTCTATAATACACAATGACATAGAGTCTGTCATATTCCATACTACACAATGACATAGAGTCTGTCATATTCCCTAATACACAATGATAAAGTCTGTCATATTCCCTAATACACAATGACATAAATTCTGTCATATTCCATACTATACAATGACATAAATTCTGTCATATTCCATACTGCACAATGACATAGAGTCTGTCAGATTCCCTAATACACAATGACATAGAGTCTGTCATATTCCCTAATACACAATGACATAAAGTCTGTCATATTCCCTAATACACAATGACATAGATTCTGTCATATTCCCTAATACACAATGACATAAAGTCTGTCATATTCACTAATACACAATGACATAGAGTCTGTCCTATTCCCTAATACACAATGACATAAAGTCTGTCCTATTCCCTAATACACAATGACATAGAGTCTGTCCTATTCCCTAATACACAATGACATAGAGTCTGTCCTATTCCCTAATACACAATGACATAGAGTCTGCCATATTCCATACTACACAATGACATAAAGTCTTTCATATTCCATACTACACAATGACATAAAGTCTTTCATATTCCTTACTACACAATGATATAGAGTCTGTCATATTCCATACTACACAATGACATAAAGTATGTCATATTCCATAATACACAATGACATCGAGTCTGTCATATTCCATGCTACACAATGACATAGAGTCTGTTATATTCCCTAATAAACAATGACATGAAGTCTGTCATATTCCACAATACACAATGACATAAAGTCTGTCATATTCCCTAATACACAATGACATAGAGTCTGTCCTATTCCCTAATACACAATGACAGAGAGTCTGTTCTATTCCCTAATACACAATGACATAGAGTCTGTCCTATTTCCTAATACACAATGACATAGAGTCTGTCCTATTTCCTAATACACAATGACATAAAGTCTGTCATATTCCCTAATACACAATGACATAAAGTCTTTCATATTCCATACTACACAATGACAGAGAGTCTGTTCTATTCCCTAATACACAATGATATAAAGTCTGTCCTATTTCCTAATACACAATGACATAGAGTCTGTCCTATTCCCTAATACACAATGACATAAAGTCTGTCATATTCCACAATACACAATGACATAGAGTCTGTCCTATTCCCTAATACACAATGACATAAAGTCTGTCCTATTCCCTAATACACAATGACATAGAGTCTGCCATATTCCATACTACACAATGACATAAAGTCTTTCATATTCCTTACTACACAATGATATAGAGTCTGTCATATTCCATACTACACAATGACATAAAGTATGTCATATTCCATAATACACAATGACATAGAGTCTGTCATATTCCACAATACACAATGACATAGAGTCTGTCATATTCCATGCTACACAATGACATAGAGTCTGTTATATTCCCTAATAAACAATGACATGAAGTCTGTCATATTCCACAATACACAATGACATAAAGTCTGTCATATTCCCTAATACACAATGACATAGAGTCTGTCCTATTCCCTAATACACAATGACAGAGAGTCTGTTCTATTCCCTAATACACAATGACATAAAGTCTGTCCTATTTCCTAATACACAATGACATAGAGTCTCTCCTATTTCCTAATACCCAATGACATAGAGTCTGTCCTATTTCCTAATACACAATGACATAGAGTCTGTCATATTCCCTAATACACAATGACATAAAGTCTGTCATATTCCATACTACACAATGACATAAAGTCTGTCATATTCCCTAATACACAATGACATAGAGTCTGTCATATTCCATACTACACAATGACATAAAGTCTGTCATATTCCCTAATAAACAATGGCATAAAGTCTGTCATATTCCCTAATACACAATGACATAAAGTCTGTCATATTCCCTAATACACAATGACATAGAGTCTGTCATATTCCATACTACACAATGACATAAAGTCTGTCATATTCCCTACTACACAATGACATAAAGTCTGTCATATTCCCTAATACACAATGACATAAAGTCTGTCATATTCCATACTACACAATGACATAAAGTCTGTCCTATTCCCTAATACACAATGATATAAAGTCTGTCATATTCCCTAATACACAATGACATAAAGTCTGTCATATTCCCTAATACACAATGACATAAAGTCTGTCATATTCCCTAATACACAATGACATAAAGTCTGTCATATTCCCTAATACACAATGACATAAAGTCTGTCATATTCCCTAATACACAATGACATAAAGTCTGTCACATTCCCTAATACACAATGACATAAAGTCTGTCATATTCCCTAATACACAATGACATAGAGTCTGTCATATTCCCTAATACACAATGACATAAAGTCTGTCATATTCCCTAATACACAATGACATAGAGTCTGTCATATTCCCTAATACACAATGCCATAAAGTCTGTCATATTCCATACTACACAACAAGATGCTTACAGTGATCATAGTTCTGTCAAAATTACAGCATAAGCCTAGGTAAACAGCATTATCCATCAATCAGAATTATTGTGGAAGAAAGTTATTTTCTGACTTACATTTAATTAAATAGACTTTACTCTCAATAATCATACTGAAAACAACTGACATAATCATACTGAAAACAACTGATATTCTATAATACTGAAAACAACTAACATTCAACATTCATACTCAAAACAACTGACATTCTGTAATCATACTGAAAACAACTGACTTTCAATAATACTGAAAACAACTGACATTCAAGATTAATACTGAAAACAACTGACATTCAGTAATCATACTGAAAATAACTAACATTCTGAAATCATACTGAAAGCAACTGACTTTCGGTAATACTGAAAACAACTGACATTCGATAATCATACCAAAAACAACTGACATTCAATGATCATACAGAAAACCAAGATTCAATAATACTGAAAACAACTTACATTTGCCACAAATTGCCGGCTCTGGCATGCTAGTGGATTAACCATGTCTAAATGGAACCATGTTATGTTCTGATGGTTTTGTCAGCATTGCAAATATTTTGGTAAACTTGAGAACGTGAATGGCAGCCATGTCAATAGTCTTTCCAGATGCAGTACATGGCGATCAAGAAAATGGCCATTCCCAGGTGAGATACACAGCTGTCACATGAATAGTCTTTCTAGATGTGGTACATGGCAGCCATGAAAATGGTTTTATTCAGTTTAGGTACATGACAATGTAGGTAAATGTTTCATTTAAAACCTACACATAGATAACTTCATGCAAGGAAATGTTTGAAGGATTTTACAGGTATTTACAGGTGTTTACAATTTAACATATTTATCTTTCATATTCAACTTTGATGTACTTCATGATCACATTCATATGTAAGGATTTATCTTCAAGGGATTTTGTGCAAATCTTCATTTTATATTGTTCAAATTTTTTATTTAACTTGGTTCCATAATGACACTATTGTGCTAAGGTACCATTAAATGCCACTAAATACATACATACATACAGACATACATACAGACAGACAGACAGACAGATATACATAAATACATGTATACATACATACACACAGACATACATACATACATATATACATACATACAAATATACATACATACAGTGTGTGTGTGTGTGCGTGTGTGTGTGTGCATGCGTGCGTGCACGCACTGCGTGCGTGTGTGCGTGCGTGCGTGCGTGCGTGCGTGCGTGCGTGCGTGCGTGCGTGCGTGCGTGTGTGTGTGTGTGTGTGTGTGTGTGTGTGTGTGTGTGTGTGTGTGTGTGTGTGTGTTGGATTTTTAATATAGCTTTAACGATTTTTCAGTCATATCACTACGATGTCTGCAGTGTGGCAGTTTATAGTGATGTCAAGCACTGAAGCATCATGCCGCAGACATGTAGCATGATATCCCACCCAGTCACATTATCCTGACACCAGGCCAACCAGTCCTAACATTAACCTCTTAATCCTGAGCACCAAGCGAGGCAGCTGTTTGTACCATTTTTGTAAGGCTTTGGTATGACTCGACTGGGGATTGAACCCATGACCTCTCACATCCAAGGCGGACACTCTAACCACTAGGCCACCGGAGCGGTCACATACAGAGAGATAAAACAAATCCACTTTTCAGCTCATCCTCATTAATGTCAGCAGAGACAAAATAAAAACAGGATAAAATTGTTGACACTTCTTTAATTTCTAGTTTTGCAGGATTAGGAAGAAATTGAAACTTTCTGGATGCCCATCTATGATAAATAGTTCTCATGTACAAGGGCATTTATTCTATTTCTTTTAGATGCTAGAGAGTTTTTTATATGCTATATTATGGATTTTTGTACATGATAATGTAACTACAGTATTTTTATGCTGCATTATGGCTTTTTGTAGATTTTAATACTAGAGTATTTTTGTACACTTTATTAGGACTTTCTGTAATACTACAGTATTGTTACATGCTGTATTGTTGCTTTTTATAGATGATAATAGTACAGTATTTTTTATATGCTTTATTATGGCTTTTTTGTACATGATAATACTCCAGTATTTTTAGTTCTGTATTATGGCTTGTTGTAGAGTTTAATACATAAATATTTTTGTATGCTTTATTAGGGCTTTTTGTAGATGATAATACTCCAGTATTTTTATATGCTATATTGTGGCTTCAGACTCCACAAGAATGTATAGCAACAGCACAGACAAACCCAATGCTTGACTGTCTGTTTCCCATACATCTGTCTCTATTATGGCCAATTAATTACTCAAATTCAGTAAATGCCAATCAAATATTTATCCAGGCAACTCTGTAAATGTCAGCAAAATTATCTTTAATCGTAAAAGTCTCCTTTACCCCTAGCAGCTATATATTTCTTCTCTATCAGCTGGATGGATGGATGGATAGAAAACAACTAATATTTCATCACTATCCAAATTCATAATCTTGGAAAATTATGAAACAAAAAAAAAATTGTGCTATTTAAGGATGCAGTGTCTTTATTTTTAATCAGCTTAAAACTGGCTAAAATCTGGATGTTCTATCTGACTCACATGAATTAAGTCTTTTCACAAATTCTCATAAACAACTGGCCAATATATTATCACAGAATTTTAAGATTTTTCAATTATTTAACAGAATGGTGGATATCAAACAAACACAAATACATTAGTAACAAAAATGGATTATTTATGTCAGTAAAGACAAGATTTCATCTCAGAATGATTTTATCATTAAGGTATGATTTATTTTCAGGACAGATCTCACAGTGCTTTTATAGAAGAGTAGCTAATCAGTGCTGGATTACCAAATAGGCAGAGTAGGCACCAGCCTATGGGCCCCATGCCTTTTAGGGGGCCCTGCGACAACGGATTAAAATAATATTAAATTGATTTGATCTTGACGTAATTGGAGATAATTTGCGAGGGGGGATTTGCGAGGGGGGCCCTGAGATTTTGACTGCCTAGGGGCCTCCACAGGGTTTAATCTGGCACTGTAGCTAATTGATGTCAAAACAGATTACAACTTCATTAATATGGTGATCTCTGCTGCAAGAACACTGATCTGCCTTGATATCAACACACTGTGCAAGGTTATCATTGAAAATGTTTTTAAAGGCTTTATTTATAGAATTCAAAGAGACACAATGAATTTCAGCAAGAAATATGGAACAAAAAATATATGTATTGCAGTTTAAGGCCACATTATGAATTTCTTTACTACATGGTATCTATACCTGATGTAAAATACAGGTAAAATGAAAGTTATGGTTGCAGTGCCAGTAATTCAGTGCTAATTTAATATCATTATGAAACAATCAAATACAGTTTCATGTCTCCATTAGAATAAATACTCCTAGCAACAGTGTGGAACTGTGAGTGTTAATATCCTGCTATTTTATACAGTATTTATTAGTACCTGCCTACTTTATCTCTATCTAATGTATAATACATGTAAAATGAAAGTATGCCAGCAATATGTGAATGATTCTGGATTAATTATGATATAATATCTTCTACATGTTGTGGGCTCATGTGCATATTTAAAACAAGGAATGTAAAAACTATACCCCTAGCAAAACAGTGCATCAGAAGTGTTCATTGTCCCTGTCAAGATCTTTCGCTGTTTTGCACATGATCCATGATACAAAAAGAACATTGAAAAATGAGTAAGTGTTCATTATGTCCACCAGATTAAAAATCTCTAAGATATGTACTCTTATGCTAAATTCAATGACAATAAAAAAAATATTTCTTCCAAACACCACTTTACAAAAGGCAAGGAACAGCTTGACATGATACATTTTCCCTGACATTTTGCCTGATGTGATACATTTTCCCTGACATGATAAATTTTTCCCGACATTTTCCCTGACATTATACATTTTCATGATGATCAGCTACAAGGATAAAATTCATGGTTTTTACAGCACAGCAACACAAGTAGGTTATTTATTGATGCCAGTGCCGGATTACCAAATAGGCAGAGTAGGCACCTGCCTATGGACCCCACGCCTTTGAAGGGCCTCACGACAATGGATCAAAATAATATTGAATTGGTTTGATCTTGACATATTAGAAGATAATTTGCGAGGGGGGGGGGCCTGAGATTTTGACTGTCTAGGGGCCTCCACAGGGTTTAATTCAGCACTGATTGCTGCAGCAATTGGAGTAAAGTTCCTTGCCCAAGGGCCCTAGGACACACTACAGACTAGCAGACCTGAGCTGATCTGATTAACTCCTGTCTCCATTAATCATCTCATACTACATGTGGGAGGTACATGTGAAAATGAAGAGGCTTATTTTCATTAACACATTTCTTGCACAGATTGATACAGTAAACATTGCTGCAGTGGAGGTACCATAGCAATACAGACTTTAGAGTGTAACATCATTAAACAACATATTTTAATGACTGTGAGTTTCTTTGTAAGGATTTTGACTGCTATTTTTGTTTATTTTTGCATTCAAATGTGAATCTTGGGTATTAGCAGGTCTGCAGTCTATTTCAATAACAGACACTGCACCCAAATTTTGATTGACTCTTAATTATGGTTTGTGATTAACACTAATCAATGCCAGATTTATCCATTTTCAGACACAAATATATTTGTGATGACAGTTAAAATCGCTACTTAAACATTTTATTATGATATGTAATCAAAAGTTTTTCTTCAAAATGCATACCATTTTTGTCATTGAGTGTAACAGGTACACAATACTGTGTGGGTGACACAGAATATCAAATAGTAACTTTTCAGTTTAAGTCTGTCACTGACAATTTGCATGATTCATATGGAAATATAACTATTAAAAAGTGAATACTTGAAGCTGGCTTTTTGTTGTCTGAGGTTCACTTTTATTCATTCTTGACAACACCTTTTCAATGATTACACTAGCGGATCAACAATCTTCACACATTTTAAGATCTATTCATCCTGACTGAGAGAGGAAACATGGGAGAGAAATAAGGTAAAGAAGAAAAAATAAAGGCCTAGATATAGAAATTAGAAATAAGGTAAAGAAGAAAAAATAAAGGCCTAGATATGGAAATTAGAAATAAGGTAAAGAAGAAAAAATAAAGGCCTAGATATGGAAATTAGAAATAAGGTAAAGAAGAAAAAATAAAGGCCTAGATGGAAATTCTGGTCTGAAGGATATACATAATGGCAGATATACTTATTAAATGAAAAACAAATTAGTGCCAAAAGTGATAATTTAATATTCAGTATGAAGTATATAATATATCATTGATATTACAATATATTGCAATATAATAAATCATTTATATCACAATATATTGCATTGTAATAAATCATTTATATTACAATATATTGCACTACAGTTTTATATTTGACCTTGCCATTCTAATGCTACTGATTATAAAATACAAAACTCTAAGTGTACTTGTCATAAACATTAAGACTAAACACTTGTCTGAAAGTTGAAGTACTAAGGAAAGGTGATACTGTTCTGCAGCATATGACAAAGAAGTACATCAACTTAATTAGATAATTGGCAGGATTATATTATGCAAATGGGTGTGTTACTTAAAAAGTGACCTAGATTTGTTAAGTACAAGTGGAAACATCTGTCAGTGGAGCTGTTATGTTTCCCCTATACAAATACAGTTTTCAAAAAAATGCAGTAAAATGTCTGATTTTATGTAGTATATTTAAATACAAAATGAAAATAACTTTTTCATTTACAAAGAGCAGACTAAAAACTGACAATGCACTGGTAATAATTTTGAGTCTGATGTAAAATCTAGTAATACATTGTCTACACACAGACTTGAAACTAAGAATCACTGGCATTAGTTTTGAGTCTGATGTCAAATCTAGTAATGCATTGTCTACACAGAGACAGATAATCACTGGCAATAATTTTGAGTCTGATGTCAAATCTAGTAATACAATGTCAAACAAAACTGAAGCTGACACCTTCATATGTTGTAAAACAACATCATACTCATTGTAACTTAATCATATTTGAACAAAAGGATCAAGGTCATGTCTTCACCCAAGATTAACCTCTCAAGAACATTCTGTGAATTTACAAGTAAATATGAACAAGTTCATGCTCTAAATTAATTCTAAAGTACACAGACTATTAGGTCTAATGCATAGAAACTACAAAGTTTCAAGTACACCAACTATTAAGTTTAATGCATACAAACTATACAAAGTACACAAACTATTAACTCTGGCTCCACACCATTTCATTCCTCCAAATTTTACAGATATTACAGCAACATTCAGGGTGAGAAAAATAAATGAAGACACTGAAGGTTCTGGTTAAGACTAATTGGTCCCTACAGATGATGCAATTTATGATCCAGGAAGACTGGCTCACTGGGTCCAAATACAGGTGGTCTTATGTGCTGAAAAATGGATGCCTGAAAATATGTCTTTATTTTCCTTCCTAGCATTCTCACAAGGATCATATGCTTTAATTGGTTCCTATTGAGTCTTCTTTTGGGAATCTGGTTTGATTTTAATGTAGTCTGGTAAGCATAAGGTTCAGCTGGATAATAAGCATGTGAAGGAAAGGTTTATTTAAGATATCTATCTGCAAGCATGCTCCATGTATTCCATCGCCATGAAATGTTTTCTTATCATCACATTAAATAATATCATTTTAAAAATAACAAGAGTACCATAAACAGCATATTATATGCCTGTTCCATGTTTAATAGTCTTGCAGATAACTGAAATATTTGCCAAGAAACCATTTTTTGTTTTCCACTCAGAGTGATCCTGCCCTTTGCCCTTTTGACCCTTAAATCAATAGGCTTCTTCCTTGCCTGTTTGACTCTTAAATCAATAGGCTACTTCCTTGCCCAAAGTTGAAGCTTTCTACAATGTTTGGGCCAGGTCTGCAATGTAGAACTAATGTTATTGCATGAAAACCATTTTTATTCTTTCAGTCAGTGACCTTGGCCTTTGACCTTTGAGCCCAAAATCAATACCCTTCTTCTATATGCTGAGTGCAAGCCATTCACACAGTTTGATTGAGGTACATCATGTAGAAATTATATTCTGTGGAAATCATTTTTGTATTCTTTGAGTCACAGTGACCTTGATGTTTGACCTCTTTATTCAGTCTCAATACAGTTCTTCTTTACACCAAATGCATGCCATCTATCCATAGACGAAGGAGAACTCAAGCTATCATATTAAAACCACTGACCTCCACAAGAGGGTTCTTGACCTTTGACCTTTGTAGCTAGAAATCACTAGGATTCTTTCTTACCCCAAGTACAAATCATCCACAAAGGTCGATAACTATAGATAACTACTTTTGGTCACAATGATGACCTTTTACCTTTGGACCCTGAAAACATTAGTGTTCTTTCTAATCCCAACTGCAAGCTGTCCATAAATATGTAAATGGTGGAGAACTAAAGTCATTGTGCAAAAATTGTTTCCCTTTTGCAGTCACACTGACCTTGACCTTTGAGCTTTTGAGTCTGAAATCGAGAGCATTTTATCTCCCCCCCCCCCAAGTTCAAGTCATCCACAATCTTTAGATGGTGGACAACTGCAGTTGTTGTGTGGAAAGCATATTGGTTTACATTGGAAGCTTGTTCAGTATTAAACTAAACTGAATACACTAGTTTGCAAGTTGGTTCACTATCAGACTAAACTAAATATTCTAGTTTGGAAGGTAGTTCACTAAAGAACTAAACATTACACTCAATTTGAAGGAAGTTTGCTATGGAACAAAACTGATTATAGTAGTTTGGAAGGTAGTTCACAATGGAACTAAATTATACACTAGTCTGGAATGTAGTTGACTAAACTGAATATTCTAGTTTGGAAGGTAGTTCACTATTTGATAAACAGAATATACTACTTTGGAAGGTAGTTCACTATTTGATAAACAAAATATACTACTTTGGAAGGTAGTACACTATTTGATAAACAAAATATACTACTTTGGAAGGTAGTTCACTATTTGATGAACAGAATATACTACTTTGGAAGGTAGTTCACTATTTGATAAACTGAATATACTACTTAGGAAGGTAGTTCACTATTTGATAAACAGACTATACTAGTTTGGAAGGTAGTTCACTATTTGATAAACTGAATATACTACTTTGGAAGGTAGTTCACTATTTGATAAACTGAATATACTACTTTGGAAGGTAGTTCACTATTTGATAAACTGAATATACTACTTTGGAAGGTAGTTCACTATTTGATAAACTGAATATACTACTTTGGAAGGTAGTTCACTATTTGATAAACTGAATATTCTAGTTTGGAAGGTAGTTCACTATTTGATAAACTGAATATATAAGTTTGGAAGGTAGTTCACTATGGACTCAACTAAATAGATCTCCTGAAATACACTCAAATGAACTAAATCAAACATTTATCCATGATACTAATGTATATGAGTTATCTGTTATAGTAATAAACACAATATAACACAATAATAAACAATATAACACAGTAACAACACAATATAGCAGTAGTAAACACAACATAACACAGAAATAAACAAAACATAACAGTGATAAATACAACATAGTAAAGTAATAAACATAACATCCCATGGTAATAAACACAACTTAACACAGTAATAAACACAACATAACACAGTAATAAACACAATATAATGCAGTAATAAACACAATATAGCACAGTAGTAAACACAGCATAACAACATCTATTCAGTCTATTGGCAAATTAATGCTTTTGAAAAGTTAGGCTTGGTAGGTCCACACCACATGTTTTTTTATTGTCTATGAAAAAACCAACGATGACAGATCTGTACCATTCTGAATTGCAAGTATTGCAAACTGTGAAACTGCACTTACCAGCCCCTTATGATGGCCCTACTACTTTGACAAGTCTGTAGCTTTCTGAACACCACTCCAGTGGCCCAAGTGGTTAGAGTACCCACCTTGGATGTGGGAGATTGTGAGTTTGAACCCCACCAGTCATACTAAAGACTTATAAAAATGGTACTAGCAGCTGCCTCACTTGGCACTCAGCAATAAGAGGTTAGTGTTAGGACTGGTTGACCTGGTGTCAGGATAATGTGAATGGATGGGACATGATACCACATGTCTGTGGCATGATGCCCCAGTGCTAGACATCACCATAAACTGCCACACTGCAGACATTGTAGTGATATGACTAAATGTTTAAAAGCTATGTTAAAAGTAAAAAGCAACACAACACACAACTCTCTGAATTGAATGCTAATTTTGTGCCAGAATCCATAGTAAATATACACCAATCATTTTGAAGAATGGACTTTTTCTCATTATGGATACAGTCTCTCACAGCAGTTATTATACTGAAAAATAATGATATTTAAGGTTTGTACAATCTGTTTCAAAACTGAAATTATTGTTTTTGATATAAGTGTAAAAATGTCCATATTTGCTTATCTTACATGTATTACAAACAAGTATTACATGTATTATAAACAAGTATTATAAGTATCACAAACAAGTATTACATGTATTATAAACAAGTATTACATGTATTACAAACAAGTATTACATTATTACAAACAGTATTACATGTATCACAAACAAGTATTACATGTTATTAAGGCCTTACATCAGCATAATAATAGCCAATTGTAAATTTGTTATAAAAAACATAAAATAATGTACTAGGAAAAGATTTTATATGAAAAATTGTATGTGAAGAAAAATAAAAGCTTGTGTGGGAAAAGATAAATTATGAATGATTATACAAGGATTACAGCAAAATCCATAATGGAAATTACACATTTCTATGAAGAAATTATTACCAATTAAAGATCCAAAGCTTGATATGCCTGCTTATCAAATATGTAATAGAAGCATAATGCAATGGTAACATTATCAATTATATGTAATTCAAAACACCCCCACCCCCCCTTACTAATCTAAAACAGTCCAAACCTAATCCAAAGAAGTACAGACTTGGGGTGTGTATCATTTCTATACCATAATCAGTTGCTAAGGAAGTGATTTGTCTAGCAACAGATCTGTTTTTTCAGAAATTTTACTCAGCAATTTACTGTTCCTGATTGTACAGGTACACTGATAACTGGGAATCCCTTACAACCACCTTTGTAAATCAAGCCTAGGTCTCATGGGGATGAAAAACTATAATATGCAATACTCCAGTGTAAACATATAGTTGCACTAGAAAGATATTTTATATGTAGTTATAAATATTTGTGGTTTATGGAAAAGCTGATATTTTCAACATTAATTATTTTAATAGAAAGGATGGAGGGAAGGGTCCTATAATTTTTACAGATTCATTCTTGATTTGTTTCTATATTTATGGTTTGTAGCAGTCACAGAATCATTATAAATGTATAGTGCAGCAGTTAAAAGTGTTTTAATAAACAAGAACTCCAGTTCTGAGTTAGTTGGACTATGCATTCTCTTAGTTGATTTAAGATTAAAAGTTATCTGAAGTTGCAGGAATCCAAGCACTTACAATCCAAAATCTTTTCTTAACTGTCCGAACCCATAAGAACAAGCATCCCATCCATGTCATCATTTTCCTCTCTCCTTACTATATCACCTATGTCATCTCCTTACTATATCATCTATGTCATCTCCTTACAATATCATCTATGTCATCTCCTTACTATATCATCCATGTCATCTCTTTACTATATCATCCATGTCATATTTTTCCTCTCTCCTCACTATATCACCTATGTCATCTCCTTACTATATCATCCATGTCATCTATTTACAATATCATCCATGACATCTTCTTCTAAACTTAATGGTCAGTCATCCAACCACTCTTTCATTATCATCTACCAGCATAACCACCATCAATGTAAATATGTAAACAACAGAGGACCACAAGGAAGAATTGTTCAACAAAAGTAAATGCCACCCTCTATAAAGTTGTTATTATTAATAAACAATGAAGCTAATATTTGCTCTACAATATTAGAACTGCAGCTTTATATTAAAATGACACAAATGATTCACCACACCTTTGTCTTAATACTGAAATGACACATCAAATGATGTACCCTACCTTTGCCTTTATACTGAAATGACATGTCAAATTATGTACCCTACCTTTGCCTTAATACTGAAATGACATGTCAAATTATGTACCCTTAATGATCTACTCTAAACCAACAACAAGAAGTGATTCATTAAAGGCATACCCTTCATCGATGTACATTTCTGAAGGCCAAGAACATGTAAATGCCTTGCAGTTTTGGGGATACTGAACAGGTTCTGTGTGCACACTGCATGTCATGCTGGCAACTAATGGAGACCAGAGTCGAAGTGGTTCAGATGTTCGTGTTCTGGACTCCTGACCAAAGTTCATGACTGGAATAGGTCAGTAAATGATGGATGCCTTTGGGCAAGCTATTGATGTGTACCTTTGGGTTGGGGCAAGCTAATAATGTGTACCTTTGGGCAAGCTAATGATGTGTACCTTTGGGCAAGCTAATGATGTGTACCTGTGGGCTAATGATGTGTGCCTTTGGGCAAGTTGATGATGTGTACCTTTGGGTTTGGGCAAGCTAATGATGTGTACCTTTGGGCAAGCTAATGATGTGAACCTTTGGGTTTGGGCAAACTGATGATGTGTACTTTTGGGCAAGCTGATGATACGTATCTTTGGGCAAGCTGATGATGTGTACTTTGGGCAAGCTAATGATGTGTACCTTTGGGCAAGCTAATGATGTGTATTTTTGGGCAAGTTACTACATGTACCTTTGGGTAAGCTTCTGATGTGTAAAAATATTCATGTGAACCTGTAAGAAGGGCACTTTATTGCAATTGTCTCTACATTAAATAAACTATTGAGTTTCCGTGTCATAAAGCACAAATCTAAAATAAACCAAACCAAATGTAAAATCTGTCCTAAAACTAGAATGTAATTAACAATTTCATAACTTGCCTCCATGAAGCTTTTCATAGTCTCCAGCAACTACTGTAATCATAAATGCAGAAAATAACATCAGAAAGTTATTTTCACCTAAGAAGTGCTGGCCCATTTCAAACAACATGAAAGACTTTAAAACACACACACACACACACACACACAGAAGGGGTGCCAAAAACTAAGTGGCAATCACTTAACACAGAAACTTAACAAGACTACAAATACTGTACATGTATGTAGAAAGTTAGCCTTACTGACACCCTCCCCAACAGGTTAGAACTATGAAAACCCCCTCCAAACTGTGGTCTAGGACCTAAGAAGAAACAATGATTGAGACAGCATGTATGTATTTTATTTGATGCGTTTGGACGTTGATGTCCATGATAGTTCTAATGGAAATTATCGACCAGAGAGATTTCATATTGCAAGAAAACTGTTTATGGATTTATCTCCTGATCTAAAACATTTTATTTGGACACTAACTCCTCTCAGTGATGGATCAGGAATGATCAGTACACTAATCTGTCTTTTATTATCTCTTCTTACCACAGGGAAGAGCAATGTTTCTTTAAACCCACTATCTATATATTTTGAACCAATTCATTTTCAACTACGCTTAATCTACCAAGCACACACTGCATGAGGGGAAGAGTGAGTGAGTGTGTGTGTGTGTGTGTGTGTGTGTGTGTGTGTGTGTGTGTGTGTGTGTGTGTGTGTGTGTGTGTGTGTGTGTGTGTGTGTGTGTGTGAGATTTGGATTTTTAATGTAGCTTTAACAATTTTTCAGTCATATCGATGTGATGTCTGCAGTGTGGCAGTTTATAGTAATGTCTAGCACTAGGGCATCATGCCGCAGACATATAGCATGATGTTCCACCCAGTCACAATATCCTGACACCAGGCTGACCAGTCCTAACACTAACCTATTAATGCTGAGCACCTAGCGAGGCAGCTGTTGGTACCATTTTTATAAGCCTTTGGTATGACTCTGCTGGGCTTCGAAACCGCGATCTCCCTCATCTGAGGCAGATGCTCTAACCACTAGGCCACTGGAGTGGTGTGGAGTTTTACTAAAATGCAGCATCACAGATCTGTCTTGAAATGACCTGTGGCACTCAATGGTATTTGAGGTAAAAATAATTTTGGTTTTATCTTCACATCTGAATTGCATTAAGAGTGCACATAATTCTAGTCACTAGTTACAAGATGGGATTAATTCTATACCATTCTTAATAGATAAATCTTCTCTGCCTTTCTCATAGCAAAGTTGTTTTTATTTCAGAATCAACATACCAAACATAACCAGAAACACTCACTTACCCCAATTTTTGCCCACCGCTTACCCATCAACAATTTATAAAAATAAAACAGCAGCTACATTCAATGCATTGCATGAAAGAATAGTGTAAATGTCACCATCAAAATTTAAAAATCAACATTAGACAATAGTTTCAACATCATCAGAAAACAGTTTCAATTAAACATCATCATCAGGAACAGTTTCAACCAAACATCATAATCAGAAAACAATCTAAAATATCATGATCAGACAACAGTTTAAACATCACCATCAGACAACAGTTTAAACATCATCAACAGACAACACTTTAAACATCACCAGCAGACAAATTTAAAACCTCACCAGCAGGCAACAGTTTAAACATCACCAGCATACAACAATGTAAAACCTCACCAGTAGGCAACAGTTTTAAACCTCACCAGCAGATAACAGTTTTTAAACCTCACCAGCAGACAACAGTTAAAAATAATCCACAGACAACAATTTAGAACATCACCACCAGACAACAGTTTAAAACATCACCACCCGACAACAGTTTCAACATCACCAGCAGACAACAGTTTAAAACATTACCAGCAGACAACAATACAAAACATCTCAGCAAAAAACAGTTTGAAACATCACCAACAACAATTTAAAACATCACAAGTAGACAACAGTTTAAAACATCAACAGCAGACAACAGTTTAAAACATCACCAGCAGAGAACAATTTTATATATCACCAGCAGACAACAGTTTAAAACATCACCTGCAGACAATAATTTAAAACATCACCAGCAGACAACTATGTTAACATTGGAAAAAGAGCTTCCCTGAAATGACCAGAGAGAAGGTATATAATTCAAATCATGAAGATTATGGGTTTATCTCCCAAAGCATGAAGATTATGGGTTTATCTTCCATCTGAAGACATTATCAGGGCACTGTCTTGGCACCTCTGACTGATATTGGCAGTGAGGGTTTCACTAGCCTGCCATGCTTTGTTGCCAGGTCTCATCAAAATACAGGTTATGGCGGGGAAAATACTAATAGCCTCATAATAAGACTGGTACTAAAATGTTTTCCAATGCCTCTTATTAGGTGGCAGGGTACAGTTTCGTAAATTGGCCCCTGGCAAATTTCTTAACTTCAGGCTATGGTGTGACTTTTTCAGCTTTTATTGTTTACTAATTAAAGATATGGATATATTTGTGAACTAGATGTTTCAGGCTTGTGTTGTTCTTGAAATTGATGTCAGGCATGTACACCTTCCATAGTTACTCTGCAGTATGTTGATAGTGAAATACCAATAGTTGGCTAGGAAGAAGAGCTAGCCTCCCATAGCCGTAAACACATGGGTTTGGGGCAAGTAGAATATCTCAAAAACGGCTTGGATGACAACTATTTTCAATTGCATCAGCCTGTTTAGTACACATTGTTTTGCAGAATTGTCATCTAGGAAAAGGCCTTGTGTTTGCACTGTGAGCATCACATGGTGTCAAAAATGACCTTTGGACATGAAAATTGCAGGTATAAATTTGGGGTTGGGGTGCATAAACTTCTTCTGCTATGAACTGCCATTGACTTCTCTGGTCAAGTGGATAATATTATTATGCTTTGTTTTGATATAGGTATCCAAAAATATGGACCTTTTTGACCTCACTTGTGTATTTGATTTTTTATGATTTTTTTATACTATGTCACTGATTGCAGCATTAAATTTGTACATAAAAACTGGCCCCTGCCCCCTTAGCTTTAAATTATTAATGGTCACAGTCATACATGGGGAAAGTGACTTGCTGCAACCCCTGAACAGTCAGCTATTCAGTCAAATTTGCCTTCTCTTCATGCAGAATACTGTACTATTTTAGAAATGGTTTCTGCAAAATGTAGTGTTGAGCCAGTGAACAGCTTTAAACAGGTGAGACACATATCCTGGCAGTTACAAACTTTAGAAATACAGTAATATTGTCCTCAATAATCACCTGAATACAACAGCTGGTTTAAAATATTTCATTTTGATTAAAATATTTAAAACAAAATCTTAAAATTTTTTACAATGACATTTGCTGATGAAAAAATTTATATTTATGAATCACCATGAAAATAGTAGACAATATCATAATGTTTATTTTAGTGACTGTCACTAATTGTTAATTTAGTTCAACTACTTCTGCAACATGAAAAGCATCAGAGAACTTGTCAGTATGCCAGTAGGTATAAGAAATGACAATCTTCAACCTATAATGTTCATTTTCTAAAATACTCTCTCTAAGTGAGTTTTCAGAAATTTATAGCAACAAAAAAGGAGGTACAGGAAGACTCTTTACTGAGTAATGTTTCATTGATTTAGCTAGCAAAAATTCAGTTAAATCCTCACAGACCTTTGGGAAAGAAATGACAATAACCACTGGATTTCTGAAAATACTGATTTTGAAATATTTTCATAAAAAATTCCCCAAGAATGAGCAGGAGGAAAAATTAAACTTTATTATGCATCTATACCAACCACTCATTTAGCCAACAAAGTTCAAGAAATTACCCAAAATTAGAGGTAAAAAGTAAAACCTTAATGCATATTTAAACCGATCACTGATCTAGCCTCCAAAGTTTCAGTAAACTCCTCTAAGCAGAGTGAGTGGAGAAGATAAAGGTAACTAAATTTCCCATATACACCAATTTCGACAAATTTCAAGAAATGTCCTGAAAAAAATGTCTAGAAAAAAGTATAACCCCTATTGTACATTGACATCAGCAATATATCTATTCTACAAAGTTCCAGTAAAATCCTACAAGCAGAATGGGAGGAGAAGACATAATAAACTCAATACCTCTGGGGTTTTTTAAAACATTTTTCAAGAAATGTCCTGAAAAAACAAAGTATTGAAGAAGAGAAAGGCAAAAATTAATTGTACATCTAAAACATATCAAGCCAACAAAATTTAAGTGACAAGCTGCAAGCTTGAAGGTGAAGCTATGACAAACTCAATTCTTGAAATGCTCTTTTTGATTCTTTTTCAATAAATCTTCTCAAAACTTGGGAAAGAGGAAAAAAGTTAAATATTACATGCATTACACGTTTAATCAAACACATATCTAGCCAACAGTTTCATCCCTCCATGATCTATGCAAGGTGGAGTCATCATGAGCCAAGTTGACTCTCAATACCCACTGACAATTTTTCAGGAGATGTTCCCCATATGCATCAGAGAAAACAGAAGCCACTTGATGGGCTGATCTCTACTTAACATAAAAATCACCAGGAATTCACAATAAGACCAGATTCTACATTTAACTACTGAGTGTTGAAACAATAATATTTGATATTCTTTAGTGATAACAAGACTTTCAAATTTTCTGCTTTGGTGGACATACTGGATGTTAGATTTCATTTATGACAAAGCAGACATTTTGATCACCCCCCCCCTTGTAATAATGATCATTCAAGGGGATATTTCCAGTTCATCCATTAAGGTCAACCATTTAGAGGAAGTAGTGACAGCAAGATCTTCACAAAATCCATGATGGCAGCCATGTTGGATGTACGACTGGCACCGTTTTAATTTAGCACCAGCTATGTATTATATGAAGACTGTTTGTAAAAACCCCATGTTGAAATAACCTTCCATTTGGGAGTAGAGAGAAAAATATTTTCCAGATAGTCACCAGGGTGGCCATATTGAAGGCTAACCATTTTCATTTAGGACCAAATAGACACCATAAGAAACTGTTCTGATGAAAACTCCATATCAGAATGTCAGAGGAGTGTCTAAAACAACATTTTCAAGATGGCCAAGATTTTAATTTAGGAGCAACAATAGGAAGTATTCCAAAGAAAACCAAATGATGATGGGCATTCATTCATTCTGTGGAAGCAATCATGATAAGATTTTTCAAGATATACTGTGTGGCAGCCATATTAGACCGCAGATCAGCAACATTTTCATTTAGGACCATGTTGTGCAAACCTCATTTTGATAAGACCATTTAGGACCATGTTGTGCAAACCTCATTTTGATATGACCATTTAGGACCATGTTGTGCAAACCTCATTTTGATATGACCATTTAGGACCATGTTGTGCAAACCTCATTTTGATATGACCATTTAGGACCATGTTGTGTAAACCTCATTTTGATATAACCATTTAGGACCATGTTGTGCAAACCTCATTTTGATATGACCATCCATTCAGGAGGACCAGCAATAATAAGATTTTCATGATGGCTGCAACGGTGGCCATATTGGATGTGTGAGCATCTAGAACCAATTTGATCATTGGATGAATGTGTGTGCAAAGTTTCATGGAAATCCTCCAAGTAGTTTAGGGGGAGTAACAATAATAAGTTAACAGGCAACAGTGATTAGTGACAACAGTCATTCTCATAGATGGACATATAACTGCAGAAAAACCACTTCATGTTTTCAAACTTGCTGAGCCACATGATATGGGCAAGAGTGATGTTGCTGTAGCAATACAAAGGTTAACTTACTTCATCAAACGAAAAGAGTTTCATGCAGGAAAACATTATGGGAAAATTATGAACTCATTTTTTATCACTTTCATTATAACAAATATACATGACAACATAGATCTGGTTTTTATTCCACAAGGTAGCTCATAGGAATGCTATTTAGTGTCTATTATTTCCACAAGTTTTTTGGATTACCTATCTGTGGTTCTTTAATCACAAGACAGCTATAAAATAGGCAACAGTTCATCTTATCAGCTAACACCTCTGCTACATCACTTATCTACACACTTATCCATAAATTACAACCATTTGAACCTAAACCAGAAACCAAGATGCTTCAAGGTTTATTACATGGAAAGTGGAATGTGGGTGTTCAGAAATGAATTAGTAAGGTTCCAATATCTCCCAAAGCTAACTGATTCTGATTTTAAAATTTGGCCAAAACAAACTTTTTTAATAAAAACTGCAAATATCTCTGATGATACTGATAATTAAAAGGTTTATTTACTATATGGCTAGTTTGGAAATTCTGGAAATGAATGAACAAAATTTTCCTTGGTATTGCAATTTTTTTGTCCTTTGTCCCCATGATCTTGACAATAATGGGATCCCTGGACATGATTATGACCAAAGTCACTGAAGGCAATAAAAACACTGAAATAACAGTTAAATTCAATTTTTAGAACAACATTTTGATGCTTATAACATTGAAAGTTTGTAATAGTCTACCAATTTGAAATGCAAAGTCACTGATGACTGCTAGTGTAATGTGTTTTCATGGTTGAAAAAACTCAAAATGGGCAATGTTTGTGGTGTGCAGAACTTGCAGAAATACACAATTTGGCATTTATCACTGAATTATTAGTTTGATAAGAAAAATAATTCTGAAATTATTATAAATGCTGGTCGCTAATAAGTGAACAGTCAAGTTAAATGAGAGCAAGGTCTGTAATGGAAAATTCCATGATACAGAGATTTTTGTAGGATATTCAAACGTGAAGGTTTTAGGGGCTATCTGAGCACTTGATATAAAATTTAGCAACACTGTAAGTGTCTGAGGAGTATATGTCATTTCAGTGCAGTCAACAATGTTAAGGTGTCAGAAATGTCAAAGTTTATCTCTTTTCACCACTACCAGTGTATTATTTATCATCTCGTATTTTTCTGTGTCCTTTTCAAACTGTGCATGTCATCCAAATTTGCAGGAATGGAGACATGATATTCTTTTTTACCCTTGGGAACCTAAGTGCAACACTGCAGGCTGTTCCAGAAGACTCAGGTTAAAAGAATATGTCGGCATGAATTGTAATGTTTTACTTTAAGTTTAATTTTCATATTTTATCATTTTTATTTATAACAATATTAATATTTTAATTTGACAATTGTTTAACCATAGGTCACATAACTACAATGTTCCTCAACCTAGGTCACATGACCCTGATATCTCTCAATGCTCTCTTGAAATTATTAAACCAATGTTTTGACTTGTATCAAATTTAAGTCACTCTTAAATTTTGAAATTAAATTAAATACTTTGATCAAACAGTAAATATAGCATACATGTCTATATTAGAATATATACTTAAATTGTTTATTTTGAATTAAACAATAATTCCATTTTTGAAAAACATTATGTTAAACTAAAGCTAGCAAAGATGGTGCATCATATAGGATCCTTTTCTCTGCATTGTGCCTGGCTGGCCCTTAGACAGAAGAACTTCTGTTGGAAAACTAAACTTTGAAGATGGGCATTCAGGGGCTGTAACTCTTCTAAATGATGATGTGGAATGCTGGGAATCCAAGTAACTCATTCAAGGTCTCAGAACTAGAAAGGTACATCATAACTACGGCTGAAATGTAATATTCCCAAGTAAAGTTATGTTATAGACTGCAGAGTAAGGGGAGAGACAATCAGGGTCCATAACTTCTCTAAATAATAATAGAGAACAACTGAAATTAATCTCATTCAAGGACTAATTAATTTAAAGTTACAGGCCAAATTTGGTTGAAATCCTTTGGGAATCAAAGGGATGAATGATCAGGGTCTATAACTCATACAAATGTCATGGAATGCTGGAAATCAAACCACACAAGGTCTTACCAATCTAAATCTGGTTTGAACCCAACAACATTTGGTGAATATATCTTGCAGATATCAAAGTCAGAAGGACAAATAATCAGGGGGAATAACTCTTCAAAATGAGAATGAAATCCATACAAGTCACATGTAAGTCTATGCGACAATCATTTCAAATTACATTCGCAATTCCATGCAAAGATATCAAATTAATTGTCTGTGGACACTCAGTCCATAACAGTGTTGACATGCCATAACCCATATAAAGCCCATCTTAGGCCCCTTGACAATATATCAGACAGTTCCCAAGATATCCTGGTTACAACATCTACTATATCAGAGATTTAATACTGATGGAAAAAGGTCAATAACTCTCAACACTGGACCTGGAAAGCTACATGTAACAGACAATTCACTGACAACTGGCATCCAATTTATAATGTGTCAGGCTTGCTGAGCTATGCCAGTTACAAGCAACATCAGTGTCAAGATATGAAATTTATTATCAAAGGTCATAACTCTATGCCAAAAGAGAGGAGGTGACAAAAACAATAAAACAGTTCATCCTGAGCCATGAAGCAATGTTTACAGCACAGAATATATTAAATGGACCCCACACTATGCTGTTACAATGATCTGCTTGCTGTAGTGGAGATTTAAAAGTGATTGAAAAGGCAGGCATGCATGTATAGGGTTTAATAGAATATCAACCAAATCTGGCTATATAATGCTGAGTCAGTTAAGGTAAACAAAATATAGGTATGCAAAACAAAGACTAGCCAAAATCATTAAAAACAAAGTCAAATATTTGAAAGAAATTGAATCTTTTAAAAAGTCAAAGAAATTCTCAGATGGAACATCATCTTGGGTTACCCCCATTAATTGCTTCTTGAGACATACAGAATGGTACATCATGTCTACCTAGTACTGTATTATACACTGTGAGGCATAATGTTGCCTCCATTCATTGCCAGTTATGTTATACAGACTGGTTCATCTTGTCTACATAGTATAATATCCTGGGGCAAAACAGTTGCCTCCATTAATTGCCAATTATGACATACAGACTGGTACAGTGTGTCTACCTAGTATTATTATCAATCATGAAACTGCAGGGGACATGGGGAGAAGGGCAATAACTCTGTGAAACTTTGATCTTAAAGATGCAAGGCACATCTGTATGTAATAGGCAATTCATCTATCAAAATGGCAATGCACCTATCAAACTGGCAGCCATATATTTGTGTAACAGTTGCAAAGCTATGCTGGTTAAAAAAAATGTGTGAATAGATGGACAGACAGATGGATAGAAGGAATAATGGATAGACAAGATCATTTACCATAGGATTCCTGCACCAAAACATGTCTAGAAAGTAAAAAATCACCCCTTTTTTGAAAGTCAGTCTGCTTTCTGTTTGAATTCATTCTGGGAGAGTTTCAATCTACTTGCTGAATAGATTGTACATTTTCCTAAACATCAATGTATATTTTAAGCTGTAAGTCTACCACCAATTCAATCCTGATTGTGTATTTTTTTTGTTCAAAACTTGCACTGAACTTGATATGATAAATGTTTTAAATCTCTGACATATACTTAAATCTTGCCAACAATTTTTCCTCTAATTACAACTGGAATTCATTGCAATGTAGATTTCCCTGCCAAATGATTTAATCATTTTGCTGGCATTAGTGTTTTGGAAACTGATAGATAAATAGCGAATTCTGAAGCAGATGCAGAAAAGCACCCAACTCATAATCCAAGGGTTTTGATACCCACCCAGGCCAACACAGGTCATCTGCTTCTGTGTGTCTTTGGGAAGTGCAGTGAGCTCCCATTTCATCAACATGATATAGCCCAGTATGTGCTAAAAGTGCCAATAAACTCACAAAAATGTATATAAACACATTCTGTCTTTATATATATATATATATATATATATATATATATATATATATATATATATATATATATATATATATATATATATATATATATATATATATACATGTATATATAAAACAAAAGGTAGGGTTCTAGATTACCTTTCTATAGCAAGTTAATCACATTTACATCCACCACAAAACACAAAAACAAGAGGTCTATGTTAATTTGTCAGTGTCAGCAACCTAATGAACAGTGAAACATGGTTCTCCCAATTTGCAACAATGTCATATTGAGGAAATTTCTGATGAAAGGCAAGCAATAATTACACTTTATGAAAACAACAATGTCAGCTTAATGGTCTTGTCTTGTCACTGGAGAACCACATTTATGTCATAAACATAAATGCATAAATAAATCCTATTAAAATTTTATCTGTCCATTAAATGCATGAAGAAAACAATTCTAGAACAATATTTGGTGTCTGTAAATATAGTGTCTGAAAAAAGCAATAAATACAGTATCTGCATTTAAGCAACAATCTGTAAATTAATCCTTCTGCACACAATAAATACAGTATCTGCATTTAAGCAACAATTTGTCAATTAATCCTTCTGCACACAATAAATACAGTATCTGCATTTAAGCAACTACCTGTCAACTAATTCTTCTGCACATAATAAATACAGTATCTGCATTTAAAAAACAATGAAGCCTGGTGATTAATCCTTCCATATATTTTTAGAACACTTAATTCTTTCAAGTGACACAATCCACAACTTCCCAGCAGAAGTGATGCTCTTGACACACCATATAATAGTACTGTTATATTCTAATAAGATTCTATAAAACTCTGATGGCATCCATAGATCTGATGGCATTCATGCCTCATTGAACTTTAGACTTTCTAAACAGCTGCTCCATTCAAAGGAATTTAACTTTATTCCATGGTCTTTCATATTCCAAGGATATAATTGAAGGAATAAAAGGTATTTAAAAGAAATTCATAGATTCTGATAAAGAGTCAGAGATGCCAACCCATTAGAATGTGTATAAGGAACCATAGCAACAATTTTTCATAACCTGGGCAGTCCATTTGGAATGGTTAACAGTAATGATGTTTTTTAAAGGTAATAAATGTCTATACAGTCATTCTGCATAAGTATATACCTGTACATAGTCAATTGGAATAAATGCTGTAACATTCTTCCAACTGAATTCATTCAAAAACTTTAGGTAAAACAATAACCATTCCTTATGAATACTTTCTTTACTCTTCAACACTATTGCCATTTATATTCCAACTGACTGATTTTTTAAATCAACCTTGTTTCTTAATGACAGAAAATATATTCTATGTACCAGTGCATCATATGGTACAAAACTACTTTTCTTTTAAACATATAAAATACCTGCTCCAAGATGTATCACCTTAAAGAGTTATTTTATGAATGTTTCATTAATATAATTTGGAATATGAGGGTTGTTTTCATTAAAATTTCATAATAATTCCATAAACTCTGGAATGGTTGGCATCTCTGAGCTATTCTCCCTTTTTCACATAATGCATTATGGTTTCATGAATAAAGGATTCAACTGAACCAAGATAAAAGAAAGAAAAATCTGTTACCAGTCTATTACACTTTGCCATGTAAATTATCAACCTCTTGTGGCATACCCAATAAGCTTTGAACTTCCATTGTTTTGTTGGGTTTTTTGTAATTACAAAATACACCCCTAAGATATACATTAGTAACAACAACAACAACAACAAAATAATAATAATAATAAAAATAATAATAATTAGTAGTAGTAGTAGTAGTAGTAGTAGTAGTAGCAGTAGTTGCACAATTCTTGTATAGGAAGCTTCCATATGATTTAAAACATAGCTATGTGACAGACTCTTCATGAGAAAATGAAAGAATCCTACCTTCATAGTCAATGTATCTGAGGTCAAACTCCCTGGGGAATGGCTCTTGGTCAGCTAAAGCTGTGATGCTATGCTGCACTAGAAGATAAACACTAATAACAAGGGTGAGAGCATATCTCCCTGTCTTATTCCTCATGTTGGGAGTGAGGCTGACTGAACTGTTCCTGGGCAAACTGACCACATTATCAGCCTCGCTTAATCACATCCAATAAGCAAACCTGAAAGTACATAGAAAATAAGCAAGAATTTTACAAATTTGTATTTTTATATTTTATTTTATATACATTTTACAGAATTCTATCATCTCCACCTTTTTCTTTTATATGCACACAATTAAACACAATGTTTATGCTCTCATCACAGTGACTACTTCATTTTCAACTTTGAAAAAATTAACACTTCATTGATGGTCATGACTCTGCAATAATGAATGCTGTAACTCTTCTCCAAATTTACTGACTAAGCACCATAACCAACTGATTAATTTAATAACTGGTTAACTGAATAACGTGTTAACCAAATAAATGATTAACTGGATAAACGATCCCCTACAGCTTGGTTCTAACTTTATATCTCAGGTTTCATACTGACAGATACTGACAGATTATGACTTCTGGTTATAAATAAACATTTCTACTGGTCAACTCTACTTAGGAAAGGTGGAGTTTTTATACTTCCTAACTAAGAATTTTATAAGTGCCTAACATGACCACATGGGGACTCCTACCATCTTTATTCTCTACAGGTAACCTGACCACATGGGAACTTACCATCTCTATACTCTGCTGGTAACCTGACCACATGGAGACTCCTACCATCTTTATTCTCTACAGGTAACCTGACCCCAGGGGAACTTTGTATGACAATATAATTTGATGTCCAAGACAATTATTTCACTACTGGTACTTGAAATGTCTTAGCTAGAAACCAATAGCCTTCAAACTCTTTAACTTATATGGCACCTGTCACACCTTGTCATCTAATATTGCTTCTATAATATGGAGGACAGCTGTACCATCCTAACAAAATATGGAATATAGATTTAAGTGTGCAGGAAGCCTTATTTAGAAATTATAACATTAAATAACAATGAACATATTCATAATTATACTATATTCATTTTTTCAACAAAACTTGCATAAAAAATATGTTAATAACACAACTGTAAAGTTATTATGATACTATAACATTTCCAAAAATCCACACTTTGATACTCCCAATCTCAGCAAGACCTACATGCAACTTCATGATTGCTTTTGTTATTCACACCAAACAAATGACAGGCTTTTGTCCTCATAGCCAAATAAATAACTGGTTTTTTCCTCATCACCAAATAAATGATTGGCTTTTGTCCTTGTTGCCAAATAAATGATGACTTTTGTTCTTGTAGCCAAATAAATGACTGGCTTTTGTCTTCTTAACCTAATAATTGCGCTGTACTACATGTTATTCAGTAGAAAAATAATCCAAGAAAATGCATGTCCTTCATGGTCAACTCCTGCAACTAATCTGTCCATCACAATACTAGAACTCAGGAATGACCATCCCATTAGATTTAAAATGGGATGCACATACTAATGTTATTACTAATATTGAGGAATGACCATCCCATTAGATTTAAAATGGGATGCACATACCAATGTTATTACTAATACTGACCATACAGACTTGGTATCAAAAGAAGCCTTAAAGTAACTAAGCAACAGAAAGAAATATCAGTCTTCAGTCAGACTAAAAATACAATACCACTCTTGTGTTCTGGGTGCCCAAACATAAATCTGATTAACTAAGTCTGAAACAACAGTACAGCACTGAGTAACATGATGTCACAAATCAATACCACCACATTAGTTCTCTCATGCACGATATATAACAAATCGATACCACCACTCTAGTTCTCTCATGCACAATATGTCACAAAATGATACCACCACACTAGATCTCTCATGCACAATGTCACAAATTGATGCCACCACACTAGTTCTCTCATGCACGATATGTCACAAATCGATACCACCACAATAGACGTCTCATGTATGATATGTAACAAATCGACACCACACTAGTTCTGTCTATATGTTAATGTCCTGAACAGGTCAACTCTTCATCTGTGTAGACTCCGTACTCACACATAACAAATGTTTTCATATTCTAGGTGGAGTTTTCTTTCTTCAAAATTATAATAAGTACTTTCTTTGATATGTACACAGCAAATACTAATCAAATATGACTGCTTGCTATGAAAGACAATAAACTTATATTGCCCATTTCTACCATAAAGTCATTTTGTAAAGCTTCTTTTTCAACTCAGTATCACAAAATTCCAACTGATCAGTCCACATGGACTACTGTGATGTGTCTTCAAGGAGGCACTTTACTCCAATTGCCTTGGCACTAAATTGCAATTTTTGTTGCTTTACAATAAAATACCAAACCAAAGAAATCTACCAGGTAAATATCCACTACTGCCAGTGTAGGAGGAAAAGGTATTCCAATAAGGCTGAAAACTGCAGACCTGTGAAGAAACCAACAACTCTGTATTTATTTATTTATTACTCTATATTTAATCTGTACATTTGGCATGGAGCCAGTCTTGTAGGCTTCCACATATTTACAACAAACAACAAAGTGATAATATTGTTTATCTTAAATAAATCAAATATATAGACTGGTAAGATAAGATAAATTTAAAAAATTTAAAATATAAAAATACATACACTGCACTGCATACAATAGTACATGGATATTCTTCCATATGTACAGACATAGATACACAAAATAACCAAGACACTTACACATAAAAATATCTTACTACAGTAAGTGACATATCTCTCAAAGAACAGTTTTAATTTGAATAGAAAATAAAAAATAAAAATGATACTACTATTGCTACTACTACTACTACTACTACTACTGTTTGATTTCAAAATGGATTACCCCAAGTAATATACTGTCCAACTCAGTTTAATTTAAGGAACAGACTTCAAATTATGAATAGCTAAAGATGAAGATAACCGAGAATGAATACCTGCAGGGAAAGAACTCCAAAGTAAAGTGTCAGGCAAAGGTATGGATACCTATAGATGAGGATTTCCACAGAGTAAGGTGTCTAGCAAAGGCATGGATACCTAAAGATGAGGATTTCAACAGAGTGAGGTGTTTAGCACAGGCATGGATACCTATAGATAAGGATTTCCACAGAGTAAGGTGTCTAGCAAAGGCATGGATACCTAAAGATGAGGATTTCCACAGAGTAAGGTGTCTAGAAAAGGTATGAAAACATCTAAAGATGAGGATTTCCACAGAGTAAGGTGTCTAGCAAAGGTAAGAAGATACCTAAAGATGAGGATTTCCACAGAGTAAGGTGTCTAGCAAAGGCATGTATACCTAAAGATGAGGATTTCCACAGAGCAAGGTGTTTAGCAAGAGAAGGAATTTGTTGTTAAGATCAAGGTATTAATAACTTCTTTTTAGTATTAGATCCAAGATTAATACAATGTGTGTCAGAGATAGACCATAGATTAAGAAAGTGTGTGTCAGAGATATACCATAGATTAAGACATTGTGTCAGAGATAAACCATAGATTAAGACAGTGCATGCCAGAGATGGACCATAGATTAAGACATTGTGTCAGAGATAGACCATAGATTAAGACAGTGTGTCAGAGATAGACCACAGATTAAAGACAGTGCATGCCAGAGATAGACCATAGATTAAGACATTGTGTCAGAGATAAACCATAGATTAAGACAGTGCATGCCAGAGATAGACCATAGATTAAGACATTGTGTCAGAGATAAACCATAGATTAAAGACAGTGCATGTCAGAGATAGACCATAGATTAAGACAGTGTGTCAGAGATAGACCACAGATTAAAGACAGTGCATGCCAGAGATAGACCATAGATTAAGACAGTGTGTCAGAGATAAACCATAGATTAAAGACAGTGTGTCAGAGATAGACCATAGATTAAAGACAGTGTGTCAGAGATAGACCATAGATTAAAGACAGTGTGCCAGAGATAGACCATAGATTAAGACAGTGTGTCAGAGATAGACCATAGATTAAGACAGTGTGTCAGAGATAGACCACAGATTAAAGACAGTGCATGCCAGAGATAGACCTAGATTAAGACATTGTGTCAGAGATAAACCATAGATTAAGACAGTGCATGCCAGAGATAGACCATAGATTAAGACAGTGTGTCAGTGATAAACCATAGATTAAAGACAGTGCATGTCAGAGATAGACCATAGATTAAGACAGTGTGTCAGAGATAGACCATAGATTAAGACAATGTTTCAGAGATAGACCACAGATTAAAGACAGTGCATGCCAGAGATAGACCATACATTAAGACATTGTGTCAGAGATAAACCATAGATTAAGACAATGCATGCCAGAGATAGACCATAGATTAAGACAGTGTGTCAGAGATAGACCATGGATTAAAGACAGTGTGTCAGAGATAGACCATACATTAAGACAGTGTGTCAGAGATAGACCATAGATTAAGACACTGCATGTCAGAGATAGACCATAGATTAAGACAGTGTGTCAGAGACAGACCATAGATTAAAGACAGTGTGTCAGAAATAGACCATAGATTAAGACAGTGTGTCAGAGATAGACCATAGATTAAGACAGTGTGTCAGAGATAGACCTAAGATTAAAGACAGTGTGTCAGAGATAGACCATAAATTAAGACAGTGTGTCAGAGATAGACCATAGATTAAGACAGTGTGTCAGAGATAGACCATAGATTAAGACACTACATGTCAGAGATAGACCATAGATTAAGACAGTGTGTCAGAGATAGACCACAGATTAAAGACAGTGCATGCCAGAGATAGACCATAGATTAAGACAGTGTGTCAGAGATAAACCATAGATTAAGACAGTGCATGTCAGAGATAGACCATAGATTAAGACAGTGTGTCAGAGATAGACCATAGATTAAGACAGTGTGTCAGAGATAGACCATAGATTAAGACAGTGTGTCAGAGATAGACCATAGATTCAGACAGTGTGTCAGAGATAGACCATAGATTAAGACAGTGTGTCAGAGATAGACCATAGATTAAGACACTGCATGTCAGAGATAGACCATAGATTAAGACAGTGTGTCAGAGATAGACCATAGATTAAAGACAGTGTGTCAGAGATAGGCCATAGATTAAGACAGTGTATCAGAGATAGACCATAGATTAAGACAGTGTGTCAGAGATAGACCATAGATTAAAGACAGTGTGTCAGAGATAGACCATAGATTAAGACAGTGTGTCAGAGATAGACCATAGATTAAAGACAGTGTGTCAGAGATAGACCATAGATTAAGACAGTGTGTCAGAGATAGACCATAGATTAAGACAGTGTGTCAGAGATAGACCATAGATTAAAGACAGTGTGTCAGAGATAGACCTAAGATTAAAGACAGTGTGTCAGAGATAGACCATAGATTAAGACAGTGTGTCAGAGATAGACCATAGATTAAGACAGTGTGTCAGAGATAAACCATAGATTAAAGAGAGTGCATGTCAGAGATAGACCATAGATTAAGACAGTGTGTCAGAGATAGACCATAGATTAAGACACTACATGTCAGAGATAGACCATAGATTAAGACAGTGTGTCAGAGATAGACCATAGATTAAGACAGTGTGTCAGAGATAGACCACAGATTAAAGACAGTGCATGCCAGAGATAGATCATAGATTAAGACAGTGTGTCAGGGATAGACCATAGATTGAGACAGTGTGTCAGAGATAGACCATAGATTAAGACAGTGTGTCAGAGATAAACCATAGATTAAAGACAGTGCATGTCAGAGATAGACCATAGATTAAGACAGTGTGTCAGAGATAGACCATAGATTAAGACAGTGTGTCAGAGATAGACCATAGATTAAAGACAGTGTGTCAGAGATAGACCATAGATTAAGACAGTGTGTCAGAGATAGACCATAGATTAAAGACAGTGTCAGAGATAGACCATAGATTAAAGACAGTGTGTCAGAGATAGACCATAGATTAAGACAGTGTGTCAGAGACAGACCATAGATTAAGACACTGCATGTCAGAGATAGACCATAGATTAAGACAGTGTGTCAGAGACAGACCATAGATTAAGACAGTGTGTCAGAGATAGACCATAGATTAAGACAGTGTGTCAGAGATAGACCATAGATTAAGACAGTGTGTCAGAGATAGACCATAGATTAAGATAGTGTGTCAGAGATAGGCCATAGATTAAGACACTGCATGCCAGAGATAGACCATAGATTATGACAGTGTGTCAGAGATGGACCACAGACTAAAGCAGTGTCTGTCAGAGATAGGTTTTGAAAGAATTCAGATACTCATGAGTCTGACTGTTAATGATTTTATAAACAGTCACACCAGTATTGTCATTAATTTTGTCATTGACATTTGGAGCCAGCTTAATTCTTTAAACACATTTGTATGGTTTTACTGTCACTACTGGGTCAGCATTGATCATAATACATATGCCAGCTCTCAAGAGCAAACTCAGGACCACAAGGAAACATTTCAACTACCATGAAACTTGCCTAAGCAGATACCTCTCTATCAAGGACACCTCATCATAAAGACAACTTTATTCTCTCATTCCCATACATGTGTGATAGTTTGACTATATGAGAAAGCCATGTTGGATAGGTGTATCCCACATGAAGTAACCAATGATATTACAGATATCATTATGTTTATAACATAATGACCATGGTGATGTTTGAAATGACAATATATTTTGCCAGAAATTTTTCTCTACAACAATTTTTTTGTTGTAAACAAAATGTTTGATAGTCTATCAATCATACATTTCTTTACAAAAAAATACTATGTCTTTCTATAGCTACAATGGTTCTGATTATCCACCATCTTGTCTCTACCACACTTCTCTGATTATCTGAACCAAGAGATAAATAAACCAAAACCTTCTTCCTGACCCACATTCTGACCCCTGGGTAGGATTTTCCTATCCCACACCTGGAATGCATATGACAGATTTTATTAATTTATCCCTTTTGTTGTATCCTTAATAATATTGACCTCTTCATAAAGGGCACCTGTCCACTAAGGACAAATTATATTGTATCAAGAGTCCTTAATACAAGTGTTTCAATGTATGTTACAACTCTGCCATCTAAATCCCTGGTGAGGATGGTAAATGTTCATATATTCCACTTTTTCTGCCATTTTTTCACTTGGCAGGTAGGACAAAACTAGCCATCCCCCAAATACAAATTTTGACAACCCTTAAAGTTTTAACTTTAACATATATGCCTATCCATTTCACAAAATAACCACCACAAAAATCAATGACTGATAAATCATTTGAAGTTGATTAGAACATGCAGTGTCCAATGTTGCAGTATACAGTGTCTGGTGTTACAGTATACAGTGTCTGGTGTTACAGTATACAGTGTCTGGTGTTACAGTATACAGTGTCTGGTGTTACAGTATGCATCAAGATATCAAAGAGCAAGAAAGTGATTCATTTCAAAGATTGTCTATTACACTGTCTTTTATTTCCAAATGATTTAACTGTGATACAGACAGGTGAAGATGATAGACTGTTTATCTAGACTAGTTCCTGTCAATTACACTTGTATCAGCTAGTGGCCCATATTTGCCAACACTCCAGATTTTGTTTTAGATCCTCCAGATTTTAGCACTTGATTTTGGACCTCTGACCTGTTACGTGTAGCCAATCGACCAACATTTTCAAAAACAGCCCGTTTTTATTTTTGTTTTGATTTTTGTTTCTTTTCAGAAGTAGTGGAATATTTTCTACCAAAATCAATCTTGGTGCTAAAATTCAAATTTTAGTATGCTTTATGTCCTTATGTATACACAACCAGCCCATTCATGATTCCCATAAAGGAAACTTTAATTTCCTTGATGCCAGTACCATAAATTTTGGTGTCAGATGTGTGTTTAACTATCAATGGCATATAGCTGGTCCCAGTTATAGTAACTGTCCTCCTCAAATTTATTTTCTTTTAAAATATTTTCTCATGACTGTGTGTGCAACAATTAATATTTCATTGAATGTTCAACTATCATTGGGAATTAAATAAAGTCAAAGTATCTCAAATTCTTTTTTTTTAGAAAAAAAAACAAACTTCTTTACCGTTTTGAAAAAAAACTCATCAAATCTTAGGAAATTCTCAACTTTTGTTCCAAGAATAAAACACCTTGATATACAATTTGTAAACTTTAGTTTTTAATTCTTTTTCCTAATGCTACCTCTGACTTAAATCCGAAGATCATAAAATGCATGCCAAGCCACGTAATTGTAAAATCTCAAATTAGTGAAAACTAATTTGTGAAATTTTACTGAACTGAAACTCAGATCTGTACTTGGATTTAAACTACTGTTAAAATGTAGAGGGTGGCCGAAATCATTTTTAAAAATTTGGTTTCTGTGCATAAATTTGCTAAACTGCTAATATAGAATGTTCCTTAAATGCTAACATTGTCTTTAAACACTGCACTGTACTTGTCCAAAATGTACTGTCAAGAATAAACAATGATCATGTGGTGTCAGTGCATTGCTAGACCACAAATCTGATTTTAGCAATGGTGGCCCCTTATTGCATGGTGGATAGCATTATTTGACTGCATTTGGGTGCAAGTAATAATAATAATAATAATAATAATAATAATAATTATAATAATAATACTTTATTTATAGAGGATGACTCATTAGTCAAGGACTATTCTCCCTTGAGGCCATCTTAAGAAGAGTATAACATTGTGTATTATATGAAAGATAACAGTATTACTGTTCATTTTAATGTGCTCAGTATTAAAATACTAAATTCCATTATCTATTAGAAACACATACATACTCATGATATCTCTTCTTAAATACTGTAATATTTTGAGCAGATTTTACATATAGTGGAAGCTTGTTCCACAGAACTGAACCAGAGTATTTACTGGAAGCTCTTTTTAAATTGCTCTGTTCTTGGTTTTGGTGCTTGAAGGTTCCCATGTGTAGTATAAGAAATGATTGCAATGTCGTATGTATTTGTTCAGTTGCAGTGCTCCAAAAATCTGATAGCCTGATGCCCAGGGTCCTCTAATTTCAGATTGGGCCCCTCCTTTATTCCAAGTGAGGTGCCCATCAGGCATGTCAAAAAAATTTCTAATTTGCCAGGGAAAACATAGGTTGTGCTAATGAAATGTATGTATTTATTTTCAAGATGTTGAGAGACTAGTAAATTATTAATATTTATCACCAGGTATATTTATTAATATTTATCCCCATGTATGCCCCTTACCCTTATGAAGATCGTCTACTTATAATACTTATTTCGAATCTGTAACCATTGTGTACAAAGCAAAGCATGTGACCTATGAATGGGGAACAGATTACCTGTGTTACTAAGCTAGTGCTTACATGGCTTTAAGATACATATGATCTGAAAATAGTGTGTGTGTGTGTGTGTGTGTGTGTGTGTGTGTGTGTGTGGCAGCCAGAAACCAGCCCAAACTAGCAGTGCAATGATGTGTGGCCACTTAATGGGATTAAGGCTAGTGGCTAGTGTGTACACATAACAAGCTGTTAATTGATTACTTTATTGTTGAAATCTGCCAAATGCAGGATGTTTTTTTGAGGTACTGCAAGGGATGAAATGTGACTGTGGTGGCTTTTGAGTTTTGATTAATAATTGGCCATCCTTTGGCTGAACTACGATAAAAAGGAAACACTGACTAAAAATTATGTCGGCAAAAACACTCGAGTATTTCAAGTTTTTAAAAATGGCCTTGTTTAATGACTATTGCATTTTTCAAGATGTTTCAAGCTAATGTTTAATGAATGATAATTAACTTGCTCTAATACAACACCACAATTATCAAGCAAACAATTTGTCTGGACACCACTAACAACACCACAATTATCAAGCAAACAATTTGTCTGGATACCACTAACAACACCACAATTATCAAGCAAACAATTTGTCTGGGCACTAACAACACCACAATTATCAACCAAACAATTTGTCTGGGCACTAACAACACCACAATTATCAACCAAACAATTTGTCACCCAGATACAATTTGTCACCCACCTACATTGGAGAGCATTTTGTAGCTAAACTGTGAAATACTGACTTATCAAAATGTAAAGTTTGACTCCTGATTAAAGAAAATTTATGTAAGGCATTATAGGCAGAAATATGAAATGTGCTTTAAAGCTATCATCAACTTGGTCATAATCACCAGGTAGCCATCAATCTAAACACCAAATCTGCCTTTGTACAATGCATGATCTAGGCAAAGGGCAAAAATTTGACCCAGAACTTGTAGTTTAAATTCCATCATACTCCCAGACAAGAAATAAACTTTGAAAAAGTTTATCATAAATATTTCAAGAATATTATAGGAGGGGAATAAATACAAACTGTATAATTTTATGCTCGGTGGAAAATATAAATGCCAACTGGTTTCAATCAAAATGTTTGAAGCGAATGTATGGGTTAGAGTTAGAACATTCTTGCAACTTAAAAGTATAACAAATCTACAGCATACATTGCATTCGGAATTAAAAGTAATACTTCATATTAAAGTATAACAAATCTACAACATACATTGCATTCGGAATTAAAATTAATACTTCATATTAAAGTATAACAAATCTACAACATACATTGCATTCAGAGTTAAAATTATGCTTCATATTAAAGGATCATTATAGTAACAATAATGATGTCATTTTTTGATCATTCAGCTTTTAATGGTCTCATTGACAACACTTCACTAATTAAATAAATGAACATTAGCATGTGCAAACAAGACAAGAATTTTCCCATCTTTGTTTACATATCCCATTCCACATCTCTCTCTCTCTCTCTCTCTCTCTCTCTCTCTCTCTCTCTCTCTCTCTCTCTCTCTCTCTCTCTCTCTCTCTCTCTCTCTCCCACCAACACCACCCCCACCTTGGCATTGCACTGGCCTGATTACTGATGATGATGCTGTATGTGAGTCTGTTAATGATAATGTTAATGATAATGTTAATGATAATGTTAATGATAATGTTTGATGAAGCTTCTTTCAAACATCTACTCACAGTTATGAAGCTGAAAGTGTAGATGGGTCATTAGTAAAATTGTAAACAATATCTACAGTAAATGCAACCCATATTTCACCCTCAACAGATTTGTTTTATGTTTTGCCCTGTGCTCAGCTTGTAAGACACTATTATCTGCCATCATGCAATTTGATATGTAGATTCATTATGAGAAATAGTAAGACACAACACAAAATTAGGTCAGTGTGACCTATATCTAATGCAACAATTATGTACATGCATTAAGTTCATTATTATCTTAGTTTCTCAACTGATGCTTTTTATACCACCATTGAAGGTTTTCTTACTTTACATAGTTTAATTATACCATATTTAAATTATACACTTGATACCCTATCAAATTTGTATACTGATGACCTATTCAATTTACATAATGAATGCCTTTTAAATTTACATACTGTTGCCCTATGAAATTTACCTACTGATGACCTACTAAATTTACATAAATAAAATTACTCTGAATTAGCTTTGTAAAGTCTTACAAAGTAAAAACAAACAGGCTATTTGGTATAAATATGAAGTCTGGAACAAAACTTACAATCAAGATGAATTTAATACAACTTCCTTTATAATTCAAAGGGTATGACACAGAGTAAACTACATCTTCTAATGATCAAGTGAATCCAAATACTAATGTCTGATTGGCTGAATGCCTTCCAATGAGCAAATGAATTGAAATACCAACTTCTGATTGACTGAATGTCTTCCAATGAACAAATGAAGCTAAATAACATCGTCTCATTGGCTGTATGGGTGTGATGACCTAAAAGTTAAATTATATCGAATAAGAACTGTAACAGCCTGGATAATAGTCTGGTTTCAAAGATTTCATCTATTCTTTAAAAGATTATTCCAAATAATGAAGTCTGGACTGTATATGATTTATGTTAAAATTGAAACATTTTCAAAGAGCTTCAAACAACAAATGCAACATGTGGGAAAAATATTTTGGGTTGAGTCACCTTGATCTCTGTTGTACATATCTTCTATGAAGCAAATTACATTTTTTCCTCATAAATTTGCTAAACACAACCTAATACACATCCTGCAATGCCAAAACTGTGTAGATATTCTGTGACACTATCTATGCCACTGTAAGAGGTCTTAAAATACAAGCAAACAATTTGTTTTAGTCAGCAAAACATAGTGGATAAGACATTTTATCTCTCTGTTAAAGCTGTATAATGGGGCCCCGAGTGGCTGAGTGGTCTAAAGCGCTTTCCATTATGGATCACTGCCATCTCACCTCTGTCTGCGTGGGTTCGAGTCTAAGATTCGGCGAATGTGGATATGTGAGAAAGCTTGCCAGTAGCTTCTCGTGGGTCGGTGGTTCTTTCCGCGGATTTCCCGGTTTCTTCCTCCACCATTAATACTGGCCGCCATGTATAGCCTAGCGTGTGCTGAAAAATGGCGTTAAGCCCCACAACAACAACAACAACAACAACAAAGCTGTATAGCCGTTATGGATAAAAACCAAATATTCTGATTGCCTTGCTCTTTAGGACAATGGTATTTTTTAATTGTTTCACATACAAGAAACACCAAACCATTTCTTGTAAAGGTAAAAAAGAAAGTTTGTGAGGATACCCATATTATGTAAAGTTCTGTTTAATTAATTGGCTATTAAACCCAGAGTTGGAACACAATTTGGTTGGGTATTTTGTGACTGCTGTAAAAAGTAACACTTGAGACTAGATAAAGTTTTAATCATCTCAATGCTAATCATGCCTTTTAGAATGCATCAAGCAGTTCAGTGATCAAGATCAATTCAGGGAGTGTTTGATTATATGGCCCTTGTGAGTCAATGTTCTCACAGTGATCATGCACTGTCCTTTCAAATGTGCACATAACATCCAAAACTTGTCCCAATAGCTTGGTTTATACTTATCAAATGTGCCATCATAAAACATGGACTTGGCTCATGACAGGAACAATATACAACACCAGACAATGCTTCAAATAGAATAATTTTGCACAATTTTAATGCATAGAAAAATTGCTTTCTACACTTTTAGTCAATTTGTTTGTGTTGGGTAACATTAGTTTAGACTCATCCCATAACAACGCATAGGTTGGGTCAATATTAGTTTAGACTCATCACATAACAGTGTACAAGTTGGGTCAACATTAGAAACGCATCACAATGTACAGGTTGGGTCAATATTAGTTTAGATTTGTCCCATAACAAAGCACAGGTTGGGTCAACATTAGTTTAGACTCATCCCATAAGAAAGTACAGGTTGGGTCAATATTATTTTGGACTCATCCCATTAAAATATACAATGTACAATGGCCTGAGACTTGAATCCATGTGGACAGACATAAGATGTCAGTGATCCATAAAGGCTAGTGCCTTAGACTACTCAGTTTGTTAGTACTTAGACTACTCAGTTTGTGAGTACTTAGGCTACTCAGTTTGTCAGGAGTAGGTGCAGGTTTTGGTATTGTACACAATGTAGGTCTCGCACATCGCTATTATTATAATGGTTTAAATTTTTACAATTTTCTGTTTTAATAAAGGGTGGCATATTCTTGTACCATTTTAAAACTGAGATCTTTTTTATCCACAGATAAGCAATATACCATCTATACTTGCTTCTAAGTCAAGTCCAACTGCAAACAACAAAGACACTGATCTGCCATAGCATAATGCACCTGCAGATCAGGGTCTGTGTTGCTTGTTCTACTGATTACTCCTAACAAACTGCATTGACCCAGATCTGCAGGCACTTTAT
Source organism: Megalonaias nervosa (assembly GCA_016617855.1). Taxonomy (NCBI): domain Eukaryota; kingdom Metazoa; phylum Mollusca; class Bivalvia; order Unionida; family Unionidae; genus Megalonaias; species Megalonaias nervosa. Next base: position 47,150 of record JAECUM010026315.1, read on the forward strand.
GTGATGCCAGATCTGGGTCTGTGCAGTTTGCAGTTGGACTCAACTTATAAGCAAGCATATGTGGTAGTTATTACAAATCAGGGACCTAATGATTAGTGATGGGTTGAACTCCTAATGAAATCCACTGGGACCTTAATCAAGAACATGTCAGAGTTTGACAGACAGACTGGCAGGGAAGGACTGACAGGGCAAGACAGATGGAAGCATGTGTTTAATGTACTAAACATGACATGCATAATATGTGTGACAGTTGGACAGACAGACATTGCTGGCATATGTTCCTGGACATAATAACTGCATAGATTCATAACAAAGGGAGTGGGATATATATATATATATATATATATATATATATATATAGTATAGGTATATATATATATATATATATATATATATATATATATGCGTATATATATATGTGTGTGTGTGTGTGTGTGTGTGAGAAAGTCTAATTTGTGATTAAAAAAAAATGTTTTCTACTTTTGAATGTGGATTTCCATATTGTTGCTTGTTCCACATGTTACTGTAATACCCTGCTTGTCTGTCTGTCCACACATCTATAAAAAGCCAGGGTGATATACCATGGTGATCCATGTCTTGATCATTTTCTTATATTATACCATATATATCCTTATATACTACACACCTCAACAGCATGCACACAGACCTGCTGTCCCATAATGAACAGATGGATCTGGGTCTATCCTGTGTACAATTGGGTATTCATTATGCATGGGTAAATGTAATGTGAAAATATGTCTTTGTTATTTATATCTCTCCAACTTTGTTTATACTAACTGTATGTCCATTGATCTATAATACCACTTTCATCTCATGTTTGTCTCCCAACAAGTTCATTTGTCTGTAATGCACGCTTTCATTTGATTTTTGTCTCTCTACCTTTTGCTACGAAACAAATGTATGGTAGGTCCATCTGTTTGTCTCCCATTTACCAATGTCTCCCAATTACCATATGTCTCCCATTTACCAATGGTAGGTCCATCTGTTTGTCTCCCATTTACCAATGTCTCCCAATTACCATATGTCTCCCATTTACCAATGGTAGGTCCATCTGTTTGTCTCCCATTTACCAATGGTAGGTCCATCTGTTTGTCTCCCATTTACCAATGGTAGGTCCAGCTGTTTGTCTCCCATTTACCAATGGTAGGTCCAGCTGTTTGTCTCCCATTTACCAATGGTAGGTCCATCTGTTTGTGATGCTGTTTCATCTAATTTACCCCACCCACCCTCTTTCTCTTTGGCTGACCAAAGGCCCATCAGTCTGTAATATCACTTTTGTCTCATTTATTTTTCCCCACCTTTGTCTTCTGCTAACTTTCAGAATTCATCTTGTTTATTCTCTCCATATGTCTCACTTAACAATAGATCCATTTGACTGTAATGCCACCTTCATCTCATTTATCCCTCCCCATCTTCATGTTTGACTAACCATAATTCCATCTGTGTGTAATGCCACTTTCATCTTATTTGCCCATGCATGTAATGCCACGTTCATCTCATTTGCCCAGTTTTCTCATGCATCATGCAATGCCAGAGTTGCCAGCCACTACAGCTGTAATTAAAAATGCCAGCATTACAAAATCTGAACTTGAATGTAAAAATATGAATACTTCAAATTTTCACTCAAGAACTTCTTCTCTGCTTTATATCTTAGTGATTTAAAATCTTGTTCTTTTAGTTGAAACATGATTCCTACAGTCAACTTTCCCACCATGTGACATGCTGAAGTCTGACAAGAAAATACAGCCAAACATTATGATGCCCTGCATAGTCCATTTAGAATGTCTGTAAAAACATGTTTTTGTCAAGATACAATCCTCATCAGTAACTTTTTGTTGACATCTTTCTTAAAATTTCTCCAGTGAATCAGGATGGTAAGCTGACACAATTTCTAACTGGTCAATCTTCAAATGCTGTTGTGAAACAAATGCTTTGGCAAACATCCACAAAATAATTATTATCAAGCATTCATCTCATTGATCTAGATAAAATACCTGATCTAGGTTCACCTACATCAAATTATACCTGGTCTGAAAATCAGAATTGGACAGAAGCAATTGTAAGGGCATTATCTGCAGTCAATAATAGACAAGATTACACTAAGGGCACTATCTGGGGTCAATAATAGACAAGATTACACTAAGGGCATCATCTGGGGTCAATAATAGACAAGATTACACTAAGGGCACTATCTGGGGTCAATAATAGACAAGATTACACTAAGGGCACTATCTGGGGTCAATAATAGACAAGATTACACTAAGGGCACTATCTGGGGTCAATAATAGACAAGATTACACTAAGGGCACTATCTGGGGTCAATAATAGACAAGATTACACTAAGGGCATTATCTGGGGTCAATAATAGACAAGATTACACTAAGGGCATTTTCTGGGGTCAATAATAGACAAGATTACACTAAGGGCATTATCTGGGGTCAGTAATAGACAAGATTACACTAAGGGCATTAACAGGGGTCAATAATAGACAAGGATACATTAAAGGCATTATCTGGGGTCAATAATAGACAAGATTACACTAAGGGCACTATCTGGGGTCAATAATAGACAAGATTACACTAAGGGCATTATCTGCAGTCAATAATAGACAAGATTACACTAAGGGCATTATCTGGGGTCAATAATAGACAAGATTACACTAAGGGCATTAACAGGGGTCAATAATAGACAAGATTACACTAAGGGCATTATTTGCAGTCAATAATAGACAAGATTACACTAAGGGCACTATCTGGGGTCAATAATAGACAAGATTACACTAAGGGCATCATCTGGGGTCAATAATAGACAATATTACACTAAGGGCATTATCTGGGGTCAATAATAGACAAGATTACACTAAGGGCATTATCTGGGGTCAATAATAGACAAGATTACACTAAGGGCATTTTCTGGGGTCAATAATAGACAAGATTACACTAAGGGCATTATCTGGGGTCAGTAATAGACAAGATTACACTAAGGGCATTAACAGGGGTCAATAATAGACAAGGATACACTAAAGGCATTATCTGGGGTCAATAATAGACAAGATTACACTAAGGGCACTATCTGGGGTCAATAATAGACAAGATTACACTAAGGGCATTATCTGCAGTCAATAATAGACAAGATTACACTAAGGGCATTAACAGGGGTCAATAATAGACAAGATTACACTAAGGGCATTAACAGGGGTCAATAATAGACAAGATTACACTAAGGGCACTATCTGGGGTCAATAATAGACAAGATTACACTAAGGGCACTATCTGGGGTCAATAATAGACAAGATTACACTAAGGGCACTATCTGGGGTCAATAATAGACAAGATTATATTAAGGGCACTATCTGGGGTCAATAATAGACAAGATTACACTAAGGGCATTATCTGGGGTCAATAATAGACAAGATTACACTAAGGGCATTTTCTGGGGTCAATAATAGACAAGATTACACTAAGGGCATTATCTGGGGTCAATAATAGACAAGATTACACTAAGGGCATTTTCTGGGGTCAATAATAGACAAGATTACACTAAGGGCATTATCTGAGGTCAGTAATAGACAAGATTACACTAAGGGCATTATTTGGGGTCAATAATAGACAAGGATACATTAAAGGCATTATCTGGGGTCAATAATAGACAAGATTACACTAAGGGCACTATCTGGGGTCAATAATAGACAAGATTACACTAAGGGCATTATCTGCAGTCAATAATAGACAAGATTACACTAAGGGCATTATCTGGGGTCAATAATAGACAAGATTACACTAAGGGCATTAACAGGGGTCAATAATAGACAAGATTACACTAAGGGCATTATTTGCAGTCAATAATAGACAAGATTACACTCAAGGGCACTATCTGGGGTCAATAATAGACAAGATTACACTAAGGGCATCATCTGGGGTCAATAATAGACAATATTACACTAAGGGCATTATCTGGGGTCAATAATAGACAAGATTACACTAAGGGCATTATCTGGGGTCAATAATAGACAAGATTACACTAAGGGCATTTTCTGGGGTCAATAATAGACAAGATTACACTAAGGGCATTATCTGGGGTCAGTAATAGACAAGATTACACTAAGGGCATTAACAGGGGTCAATAATAGACAAGGATACATTAAAGGCATTATCTGGGGTCAATAATAGACAAGATTACACTAAGGGCACTATCTGGGGTCAATAATAGACAAGATTACACTAAGGGCATTATCTGCAGTCAATAATAGACAAGATTACACTAAGGGCATTATCTGGGGTCAATAATAGACAAGATTACACTAAGGGCATTAACAGGGGTCAATAATAGACAAGATTACACTAAGGGCATTATCTGCAGTCAATAATAGACAAGATTACACTAAGGGCACTATCTGGGGTCAATAATAGACAAGATTACACTATGGTATTATCTGGGGTCAATAATAGACAAGATTACACTAAGAGCATTATTTGGGGTCAGTAATAGACAATATCACACTAATGGCATTTTCTGGGGTCAATAATAGACAAGATTACACTATGGGCATTATCTGGGGTCAATTAGAGATATAATCACACTAAGGGCAGTATCTGTGATCAATAAAAGACAACATTACACTAAACTTGGCATCATTACAATGCTTACACAACAGATAAAATGCATGTACATTATTGGTGCTCTGTATGTGTCATATGTACCTGATAATAAACCCATACTTGAAAATATCACCAGACTTGATAATAAGCTCAAGCTTGAATATTAGGCATATATTTCATGATAAGCCCATGTCTGATAATAAGCCCATATTTGATAAGCCCATATTTGATGATAAGTCCATATCTGATATTAATCCTATGACAAGTCATGTATAATGACATGCCCATGTCTGATGATAAGCCCTTATTTGATGATAATCTTATATCTCATGCCAAGTTCATGTCTTATGATAAGCCTATATTTGATGATAAGCCCATAGCTGATGATAATCCCATGTCTCATGACAAGCCCATGTATGATGACAAGCCCATGTCTGATGATAAGTCCAAGCATGATGATAAGTCCATCCATGTATGATGATAATCCCATGTCTCAGGACAAGTCCCTGCTTGACAATAAGTCCATGAATGAAGATAAGCCCATGTCTCATGAAAAGTCCATGCATGATGATAAGCCTATGTCTGATGATAAGCCCATAGTTGATGATAAGCCCATATCTGATGATAAGCCCATGTTTAGTGACAAGTCTCTCCATGATGACAAATTCATGCATGATGATAAGCCCTTGTCTGATGATAAACCCATATTTGATGATAAATCGCATGTCTCATGACAAGTTCATGTCTGATGATAAGCCAATATTTGATGATAAGCCCATGTCTGATGATAAACCCATATTTGATGATAAGATATAGACAATTGGACTCTTTCTATATGCATTAAGCTGTGTTAATTTGTGATTTGCTAATATTTTAAGTATAAGCAAGGCATATTAACAATAAAGGCAGATGTTCACATATAATTGTTCAAGTGTATATATATATATATATATATATATATATATATATATATATATATATAT
>JAECUM010026316.1:0-20110 GCA_016617855.1 Megalonaias nervosa
AAAAAAAAAAATTAAAAATAGAAAAAGAAAAAGAAAAAACAAAAGCTCTCACTTGTCTACTCAACAGGCAGGGAGGAACAGTAACTATAATTGACCATACGATGGCCAATTCATTTTTTTAAAAAAATATACTCAGATAAAATAGTAGCTGAAATTTCAAAGAAAACATTACCTTTGAAGCGCTGATTGTTATGAAAACGTACTAAGCAAATGGGAAAAAAAATCAGTCTCACTCATGCAATACAATTTTTTGATGTTGCCACCACAATCAGAAACGGGCATCTCTTTGGTTCTCCAAAGCCGTCCTTTAGTGGTGACTTCAATAACGCATGCACCCTTCATCAAAGAAAGCCAACTACAATCTTCCATAAATACAAGAACCTTTCTTCAAAGGAAGTCAATACCAAACTTAAAGCAATGGAATCTGATGGATTGTTTCATTTTCCAACGTGACTTGAACACGTTTACTGTGCCGTTAGAGTTTCCTTTTTACAGGAAAAAAGATTATGCTTACGATCTATACCGACAGCGCTTAAAACGCAAGTTTTACTGCCTTGGGACGTACTGAAAAGTAAATGTGCTTCATCATTCGTTACGTGATTGTGCTATTTTTTTCCACTGAATTCAGACCTACATGACCTGTGACAAAATTACTGAATATTTTAAATCTGTGTTTGTGCATATTTCGATGGAATTACTTGTATTGTGGATTCAATGCATGTGACGGGATTCGCGGGTGAGTACATGGTGTTGATACTTTATTCATAGCTATGCATTAGTGTGTATGTGTGATTTAGATTTTTAACGAAGCTTTAACAATTTTTCAGTCATATCGCTACAATGTCTGCAGTGTGGCAGTTTAGAGTCACGTCTAGCACTGGGGCATCATGCCACAGACATGTAGCATCATGTCCCACCCACTCCCATTATCCTGACACCAGGCCGACCAGTCCTAACACTAACCTCTTAATGCTGAGCGCCAAGCGAGGCAGCTGCTAGTACCATTATTTAGTCTTTGGTATGAGTCGGCCGGGGTTCAAACCCACGACCTCCCGCATCCAAGGCGGACGCTCTAACCACTAGGCCACCGGAGCAGTACTATGCATTAGACATGTATATATAAACAGTATACACGTATATGTACCAATGCGTGGTTCTCTGAATAAAGTCAAATATTAGATATGCCTTCTTTGTTTTCACTACAGGTGTATTTCTCATTTAATATGCATAGATTTAAGATGATAACTGTGCCAATGAAGCACGTATTTCTGTGCCCATATTTATTACCTACCCCCACCTCCGCACATTTTTTCGGGTACATGCATCATTTTCTTCAGCTAACTGACCTGGTTGCTTATAACACAGTTCAGTCTATAACACGGTCGGGTTCTATGGCTCCCAACTACCGTGTTATAGCGGGGTCATCCTGTATACATATATATATATATATATACACACACACACATATATATATATATATATATATATATATATATATATATATATACACACACACACACTTTCCTACTGTCAACATAAAATACACTGAATGTTTATCAATAAAGATATAATTATCCAGTATAATTTTTAAAAAATTAGTTGTTGAGTCAGCCATCACAGCCTTTTCCTATTGACCAATACTAGCCCTACAGCTTTATCTTTCTTTTTTTATCATCCATAATCAAATCTGTGTTTAGGGCCTGTACACAACACTAGTTTCATACGTGTGAGGACTGTTTTGAGAATAATCACCCTAATTTACTTAATGTATGGAATAACACCTGTCCTTTTCCATCAGAAGATCTGTTGTTACTTTCAAGTTAAACTATCAAATAAACATTAAAGTGAATCATGTCATGTTTCAATTGATACATCTGATAAAAAAAAACACTTGTTAAGTCCTATGAGAGCAACCATGGAAATTTTCAGTGCTCCAAAAGAATAGTAATGGCTGGGGTCTTAGTGATTTGTCATCAAAATCACTAACCTCTTGTTAATGGAATAACATTAATTTCAAGTCATGCAATGACCAAATGACAAAGAAAAATCCCTGCCAATGATGTAATGAATGACACATAAATTTTAATTACCCAAATTAAGATTATTAAGCAACAATCTCCACAATATAAAACAAAAAAATTCTGTTAACATCAATCTTTCAAGTTGATGATTATTCATTTTAAGAATCTTCTAATGTGTTTTGCTCTCTTTAATGAAAAAGCAAAAATGGCATTCTGTTACATCTCCATCAAATTAATTACCAGTTTTCCATACTGATTTTAATGTTAAATATAGCAGGTAAGATTGGTTCTTTGGTGTCCCTGCTATCACAGTTAGATATTTTCAATGATGTTGCAAAAATTATAAGACAAGCTCTCACTGGTGTCTCATGATCTTTTGCTGAATAAGAAAGAACTTTTTTTATATAATACCCATCAGGAACCATCTCCATTCACACAAATAAACTGCCCCTAATCTGGTGTTTTAAAATAAAGTAACATGGGCAACTTATAATAACTATGAAATGTTTGGAAAACACTGAGATTTTAGTATGAATTTTATCAAATAAAATTTTTTTTCATGTCTTGAGAGACAACCCTTTCTGCCAACAAAAGCAGTCTCTCATAACAGGTGGTCTCTCAAAACAGGTCTGTACAAAGGACCAGTTTCCAAGGTCAAAATTCAACACTGTTTGAAAAGATTTCTCATTATGACATTAATGCCACTGTGTGGGTTTTCACAAAAGATCCATCTATCCAGTAGCCAGGCTCATTTTGTCCATTGTGGTTTACAGAAGTCTTTACTTTTTAAGCACTCAAAGTTACAAAAAGTTAAATAAAAGGTGTTTGTCTCTGTTCTTGTGATCTGCACATTCTTGTTTAGAACAATCTTCACTTTGCCTGTACACCCTTATAAGTAGTCATGTTTACAAATGATCAAATTAAGATCAGTGTCTTTTATAACTGTTTTTGTGATGTGGTTGTTCACAGCAGTATCAAAATACATATTTCGCCTACAAATCATGTTTACTTGTCACATTCTGCAGGTGGTCGCTCATGACAGTGTATTTAGATAATAAAATCAATCCATGCAATACATTTGTGGTCATAAATGACAGGTGGATGCTCATAACAGGTCACTTAAGACTGGATTTACAGTATACCAAGTGCAAGCAATGAAAGTGTACAAAGTATCCCACAGACTCAAGCTGTTAGCACTCTAATACTTGAGACCACTTAACCAGAATGCATTCAAATTCTTACCAAATCTGTATAAATCAAAAGCAAATTCTACAGTTGGATAAATGACTTTTCGCTCACACTTCAGGATTACAAGTAAAACATGCAGTATCTAGCAATTGGTTATTAATAGCAAAATCAGAAATTACTTTTATGTTTGCCCAATAAGCATCAGAAATCCAGTGCCAAAACGATAAGGCTCCAGGCCCAAACAAGGTATGGAAAGGTATCTAGATCACTACTGATCTACAACAGACTTAAAAGATGTAATTCCGTTTTACCTCTTTCAAGGAATTTGAATTCATCATTTTCTAGTGCATCCAACATCATGAACAGCTGTGTTGTATCCACATCATAGTATGCCACACCTAGCTTCCCACCATGCCACATCACTGACATGTACACCTGAAATAAATTTTATTTTACATGGATATAAAAGTACCTACACAAAAATAGTCTCTTAAAAACACTCAGACAATACCAAAAACTTCATTGAATGCTAATTTAGTCTCATTCGGCATGATCCAAATTCTTGTACCATCCAATACTGCAAGGGTGATTATCAGTTCAACTTATTCTTTGCATGTTTGGAATTCAAAACACAATAGTTAGTATACAATGATTGCTACCTACTGTAAAATCTGAAAGCTAAATGTCTTCACAAGTTGTTTTTCTTTTCTTGCTACAGTCTATTAGTCTCAAAGCAGAGGAAATTCTAGAAATTACCCAAAATTTGGCACATCACTATCACCTATGGCTTAATCAAATCAACATTTTGTTCAGTCTCAAAGATGTTGTAAATACTGTTTTAATTATGTAAATATCAGACCTGTCAACATCCCGAATTTTCTCTGATATTCTTGGTAGCAAACCTTGCTAGTATCTTGTTTACCAAATAGCATAAGCACAAACAAACAGCCATACTGCTACTTGCAACTGTTTATTTTGAACCATATTTTGATATGCGATAGTGTCACAAAAATGGTGCTAAATGCAAAAATCTGACATCATCATCACTAAAGAGAAAAATACATTTGTATGACCTACATTAACTAATACAGTGATACTAAGACCTCTCACTAAAACCTCAGTAATCAAAACTGCCTTGTAAGATAAACTGAAATCTTTTCTTGTTCCCCAATTTGTCATCTCTTTAATTTCAACGTAATTAACTTGGTAAAACATAACCCATCTGCTCTGAAAACTGACAGAACACTTTTGTCAGAAGTGTCATTTTAACAAACTGAAATGAAACCTGCAAGACTGAAACTTAAAGAATGTGTCTGTTCAATATAAAAACATTTAGCAAAACACCACAAATGTACTGGTATATGGCTAGTGAAAACAATAAGATAATTAACTGTCTGTACATCTAGCTGAAATACCAGATTTCAAAGTAATTGCATAATTTATATTTAAGCAACAAAAAAAATAAGTGAAGCACCAATGTATATAAACTATAACAGAAAAATTATGTTGAACACAAATATTAGCAATGCATTAATACACAATTTTATATAAGGATCTTTTAAATGATCATATCTAATCTCTGGATGAAAATCAAAGAACCCTCAGTAAACCGAAAATACCTGATCTGCAAAATTAATAAGCTGTAAAAGAAACTCTATTTTTAGTAACAGTAGCCATATTTAATTGTGGATCAGCAACATTTGTACTAATATTGAAAGCCTCTCATGCCATGATACCTTCTATCAAATTTGGTGGAGGGTGGGTGGGTTTGGAAGTTATTTCAATATTTAATTTATTTTAGTAAGGCAATATCTGATGGTGGATTGTCATCAACTGCACAAAACTTACAGCCTCCGCTACTAGAACTTTAGGTTAACTCCAGTCAAATTATGTTCAGCAGTTTTTGAGAAAAAAGTTTAACTGCTTGTTTTTAATTTTTAGCAATGGTGGCCATACTGTATGGCAGAGTGTCGGTAGGTGTTCAAATTTTGAAAGTCATTCATGCCAGTATGATGTCAAATTTGGTCAAATTCTGATAAGCAGTTTTTGCGAGGAAGTCATTTAAATGTTTCTCTAGAATTAGCAACGGTGGCCACAATTGATGACAGACTGACTACATTTGTAGAAAACTGAAAGCCCTTCATGCCATGATGCTCTCAGCCAAATCAGTCTAAATTTCTCTGGCGGTTTTTAAGAAGGTAAAACAACAAATATTGATGGGTGGTGCAAGGCATGCAGGGCCATAACATAAGCTCACTTTGCCTTATGGCCATGTGAACTAATAAAATTGAAAGTCAATGTTCGTACTAAAATTTCAACTGACTATACTGTTATGATCATGCACTTTTTCCTGATCCCTGTATTATTAATTTGCAATATACAATATGGATTCAGACTGATATGCTGGGAGATGCACAAGTTTTAGTTGCAAAAGAATAGTTGCTTTAATTAAAGAACCCTCTTACTGGCTGTTTTATTAACTTAAGGCTCAAATATCTTACAGACCCTGTTTTCAATAAGTCAGTATAATAATTACTGTATTTACTCACTTACAAGTCAAGCTCCAAATAACAAAGATCCTGTTCTGCTGTAGCATAATGTGCCTGCAGAGCAGAGTCTGTTATTTCTTCTACTGATTACTCAGAACAAACTATACAGTCCCAGATCTGCCAGTGCATTATGCAATGGCAGATCTGGGTCTGTGCAGTTTGTAGTTGGACTCATAAGCGAGTATATATGGTACATTATGGTAATATCATATCTGACAATCTGACATGACTTATGACTGACAATTAACAATTAGTGAACATACACATAAGATGAATTGTTCGTTTGTCACTGTTTAGATGACAAACAATTTATACCACATGTATATTTGCTTACAACTGTTTAATACTAGAAATTTAGTCTGCAAATGCAATGAAATAAAGAGTTTCTGACTGATGGGAAACTGGTAATAGACGGAGAGACTGGCAGGCACATGGATTAACAAAATACACTCAATATACCATCTATTTCTCAAAACTGGGTATAAAACATGAGTACTGTGAATGGTACATTGTGTGCAATGCCTCCAAGTTTTATAGCAGTCTATGTTGAGTAACTTACATATTTGTGCAGAACCTGCTTTTCTTCTTTCAGTCAATGACCTTTACCCCCAAACTTACAGCCTTCTTGACTCCGTGAGTAAGCCATCCTCAAGGCTTGGTCCAGGTATATTATGCAGAAGTAATGTTAGTGCACAGAAACCATTTGTGTTCTTTCAGTCATGGTGACCCCAACCTTGGTATTACTGACCTCAAAACTGACGGCTTCTTTCTCAACACCATGTGCATGCTACCCATAAAATTTGGTAGCTGCAGATGATGAAGAACTGATGTTATTGGGTGGAAACCATTTTTAGACTTAGATCTTTAGAACTTGTGAAATCAACAGGCTTCTTCCTTACCAAAAGCGCAAACCACTGACAAAGTCTTGTAAGTGTTGACAGAGAACTCAAATTATTGAGTGGAAACCATCTTTCAGTGACAGAGACCATGACTTTTGAGATTCTGACTCCAATCAATATGGTTCTTATTTTCACCCATGTGCAAGTCATGTAACAAGTCTGGTAATGCATAAATTAAGTTAAAGTTGCAAACAAAGTTGGTAAAAGACAAATGGATGTAAGGATAGACGGACCTCAGTACATAGTATATTCTGCCTTATGACAGGCATTTAAAAAAAATTTTACAAATAAATTACTTATTTGATATAACTGTATCAACAGCTTTATTAATCGGGGTAACTTATATCAATTCATTGTAACTATAAATAATACATTTCTAAGCTACACAGTTATATAGCTAAAAAACCAACAGCTATCCACAAGTGAGTAATCTGTAAAATAAAGTGTCATTTCCTTTCTCATCATTGTTTCCTTTCCCCCTACTTGAACCGTTTATTTTCCCATTCAACATTTTATAAAACTAAATGCCTTTTTGCCTAATAGATTCATGCCTTTATGTATTCAGCTTGTACAATACTGTTTTCTACACATATGTGCATGCATCAAGAAGTTATGACTCTATAGTCTTAAAATAAGTAATAGAGCAAAAACCTACAAGTTTTGTGTGTGTGTGTGATTTGGATTTTTAATGTAGTTTTAACAATTTTTCAGTCATATCGCTACAATGTCTGTAGTGTGGCAGTTTATAGTGATGTCTAGCACTGGGACATCATGCCGCAGACATGCAGCATGATGTCCCACCCAGTCACATTATCCTGACACCAGGCTGACCAATCCTAACACTAACCTCTTAATGCTGAGCGCCAAGCGAAGCAGCTGTTAGTACCATTTTTATAAGTCTTTGGTATGACTTGGCTGGTTATCAAACCCACGACCTCCCGCATCTGAGGCGGACACTCTAACCACTAGGCCACTGGAGCGGTCTACAAGTTTTGTAAAATTTAAGAAATAATTTATTTCCAAAGAGAATAAGAAGTGAAAATTTTAAAAAATAACTTACTGTATTGCAAATTAAATCCCAAATAATCCTAGAAGTTCTAACAACAGTCTTAATGAATAAAGTACTGAATAAACTTTAGTGGTATTCCAAATAATTTCCAACATTGAAGGTATTAATGTGTCTGTAGTGGCCTGAATTCTCTAATGTACTAATGTACCAATGGCTTGAACTGTAATGATGTGCCAACAGTCTTTTGTTGAACCACAGTAATATAATCCAAGGTTTCCTTGTCTGAATTCACTATAATTCCCAGCTAATGTCTCTTTCCAAGAATATTATAGAGCACCTTGTATTTCCAGAGATGAAAAATTTGAATTAAATAATTTCACCCAAATCAAACAGTGAACACAACAAATGATTCTGCCTCAAGATCTTAAAACATGAATAAATAATTCTCCCAGTAAACAAGATTATAAAGCGCACTACATGACCTATTGCACAATTAGCATTTTCTATTAAAAAAAAAACACTATTAATGAAAACTTCAATTCTAGAAGACTCAGTTACAATAACTATAATGAAGAACATGGTAAACACAATGTCCTTGACCCAGATCACAATAAATACATTTACTTCTATTCATAATGATCCTAAAATTAAACCTATACTCATAGAGAAAATCTTAGCTCTGTATTAGTTGTTTACAGAATTTAAAAAAAAAAAAATCAATGATTCTGGTCAGATAGATGGAGAACTCAATTTTGGACAAGGACAGCTACAAATTACAAATCTGCATAATCCATAGCATATAATGAATTAAAAAAACTAACAAACAATGCAGATTAAATATACATAACAAAGTGCACAACCCTCTTTTTGAAAATCCAAATAAAAATATTCCTAATTTATAAGTGCATGTCTCAAGAATAGATGTGGTGCCTCAAACACATTGTTATCATTACATTCTCCATTCACCTGTCCATCTGTCCATTACACTCCAACCATCCGTCTATCCATGTCTGTAAATTTATTTCTTCCAAAACTGCTCAGTGGAAATTCATAGAACTGGGTACATTGGTTGCCCATGTGATATCCATCTGCAAAAGGGGTTTTAGGACCTTTCCCATGGGTTCCTGGGCAGGGTCAAAGGTCAACTATATGAAATCTACAATTACTGTGACGTTTCTGAATACAGTTTTGTAATATTACATATGCACGAAGAGACTAACAAAAAGCACTTCAAGACATCTGTATGGATGAACATAATACACAGTTCTAGCATGTTATTCAATATGCAAAGAGACAATTACCTGAGCATCATTGGAAATGTCCAATTCATCTGGTTCTGCTGTATTATTCATGCTGGGAACACGTCTTATATGGGTGATGTTAATATCATCTTCCTCTGTCTGCACATCTAATGTCTGATGTCCCCTAGCCAAGGTGGATGCATAGGTTCTCATCCCTTCCATGCAAGTTGTAACCTGCCCATTCCGCCTCACAGTTACTGAGGATGGGGTTTTCAAAGAGGTGATTAATTTAACTGAGTCTAACTGGAAAAATTGGGAGGTAGAAGACCTTTTTGATCTGGATGGTGTGCTTTGAGAACTAAGGAGGGGTTTCTCTGTTAATGTCATGGACACCCTATCTGAAAAGAGATTTTGGGGCCCTGAGGATGTGTCTGTGCCTACAACATCACCAAATCCTGATGTGGTATTTTTGCCTTGAGGACAAGGTGTTTCCGATCTAGCTGAAGACTCCTTGTTTGATGAAAGATCTTTTCTTCCAAATGGAGTGCTCCTGTTAGGTAGCAATGTCTCTGACACAGTTAATGGGCCTTCATCTTTTGAAGAGTCAATCTGTTCAAATGAAGTGCCTCTACTAACAGGACAAGCACCCTCAGAGAGAAATGAATGCAATTTGTCTGTTGAAAAGTCTTTTAATCCAGATTGATAACTTCTGCTGGATGGGAGGCCCAGTTTCTCTGAAAAATATGAAAACATCGTTTTCACAGGAATACCTGTGGGTCCATAACAAGTATCTCCACTAGGAGAATGCAGTTTCTCATACAAGTCTGAAGACAATTTCTTGTGAGGAAAGAAGGGAGTTGTGTCAATGGATGCAGATGATCTCTTTTGTCCAATACTACTTGACTCCAAAAGACCTTTCTTGCTTGATGGACAATATGGGGTTGAGTTCACAGATGAATATGGATACTCCCTCAATGAAAAACCTTCAATGCTTTCTGTACAATTTGACGTAATGGGATCATAACATTTGCTAAAACTGTCATTCTGAAGAGTCTCATTTTTTTCCAAACGACTTTCAGAACCAGTTGATGATCCCCTCATATCATCAGTCCAAATCCTTGAAGGAGCTGATGGTGATCTAGTAGGTCTAGTTGGATCTTCTCTATGATGCGGATGAAGAGAGAGAGTCATTTCAGAGACAAATGATCTGCTGAAAGGTGTTTCCCTTTTCTCGCAGCCAAATCCATAACTGCTACAGGAAGATGAACTTAAAGCCGAGTTTATATGGAGAACCTTCCCCATGATCTCTTTAGCACATCTGAATCTGGAAGGTTGAGGAGTTTTGATGGTAACCTGGTCTCTTTCAGTGAGGTCACAATTAAGAGGCTGACCTTGATCCATGATAGTTCTTCCATTACCAGCCCACTGTCATTTCAAATATGCCTGTTACATTCCATGAAAACTGCTTTAAATCCTGTCAGATTCAATTTCGCACAAAAAAGTTAAATGTAACTAAAGTCAGTCTCCTACAGAGTAGCTGAGATTACTTCTTCATGTTTTGCAAGAGACTGACTTCAGCTTCAGTGTATTAATTGTCATGTTGGATGACAAATGAAAAGCTCTCTCTTAGCACAGATTTTCCAAAGACGTGGGCAACTTTGAACATCCTCAAATATGTATCCTGTAAAAGAAATAAATATTATCAAATTATCACAAATGACTTTTTCAATCCAACTTTATACAAATTTTGAATAACCTATATCAGAAAGGTAGTGGTCAAGTTTTAACTTTTTGGGTGCATGAATATTAATTTTATAATATCATTAGTATGGTACTGATTTAGCCCATTTCATAGTTTGATACATAATGTGCAAACATTAAGTTATGGAATAACAAATGATGTCATTATGTCACGGACTGAAGAGATGTAACATTTCAAACATCAAAACATATATATATATATACACAGCTACATAAAATTCGTTTCTTCACACTAATTTGTGGATTTTATTGACAAAAACTGTTCATCTTCTTTTATGAAACACTGAATGATTTCACCAATTATTGCAAAGACAAAAATTATTAAATTTACTTACATGTTTAATCTGAAATAAGCACTCAAATGATATCTTCCATTAAGTAACAACTTCAAATAACTCTATGTAATGATGACTCAGATTTTGACAACAGGTGATCTCCAAAGTTGATATCATTATGGCAAATCTAATGGAGACCAAACTCACTGCCTACTCCTTAGGGCATGCCAATGCTCGGGTCTACTTCTTGGTCACTTCTGATTGTTTATGTCTGCTGAATGAAGAGCTGATTAACAAGACTTTATGTCATTTAATAATAGTATTCAGGGCTAAGAAGCCATTCAATGATTAAGATCTTCTGTGATATTGTCAATACTAACACATTTAAGGATCTAAAATCTGAATAAGGACTAAGCTAAACTGCTGACTCAGCGATCCATAATAAGTTTCCGCTGTATTTTTTGCAACAGCATGAAGCAATGTATACATTTCAAAGGTAGTTAAGCTTTCCACAAAATCTTTTCTTCTCCTGAGCATGACTGCAAAACAACATTGTAGCATCTTCACATATGCATGCAAGGGTGCTACAAGGTTCTACACCATACACTTTCTCACTGGGTCTGCCTAACTATATGTAAACAGACTAAATATTCCAATGGTTATCCTGGTGGTTTAGTCTGAGTCTCTGAAATCATTCCACCTATGACATCATAGAAGGCACAACATCAGAGACTCAGACAAATGTCAATGAAATGAAAGCTTTTCATTTAGAATATGCAAGTGCTGGACTATACATCATGTATCACTTACGAGCGACTCTGTTTTCTTTTTTGTATACATCTGTTTGTCTATTCATTAGGCTGTCCCTCCTTTCATCAGTTCTTACATTTATTAGAAATGAATGTTTTAGCACTGAAAATTATTAAGCGAAAAAGAAAAATTTATAATGTTTATATTATCTTTCCTTTTGTTTATTATTTATCATTCCAATAATTTAGAAGAAACAGTGAATTAGTGGTTAGTATGCTGGACTCGTGAATGAAAGCGTGTGGGTTCAAATCCCACCACTGGATCAGCCTAGTAGGTAAGTCAACATTACAGCCTGGTACCATGAAAACTTGCATACCATGGTATATTGGTATTTAAGAACATACCATGATAAATACCGTGGTATACTGCAATTATAATAGCGACTAACACTTTTTGTTTAATTTCCATGTCAGTACCTGGAAAAAATATCTTACTGCGATTTATTACAAAACCACACCATATCATATCAATGTTATTATTTGGAAAAAATATTAATTATCTTGAGTTAAAAGAAACAAATTTTCAGCAAGAACATCACAGGTTCCACTCACTGAAAATTAAATGGCCAGTATCATAGATGAATTTGCTATGTGTATGTTTTATGTATATCTGTATCATCTATTTAATTTATAATATAGTTTCATTTAAGTCATCTGAGTTTGTTTCAATTTATAATATAGTTTCATTTAAGTCATCTGAGTTTGTGACACTTATATTTGAATTCTAGAATTCAGTGGCTGGCTAGCACTATAGTAAAGTACATGTACACTACTGTACATTGTAGGAATCTTATTCATAAACCAAAGCCGATTGCTAAGGTCAAGTCAACAACTATTTAGGTCAAATACACCATGCATTAACTTGAATGGATGTCACGTAAACATCATGCGAAATTAGAAGCACATTTGCCCTGTCGAGCTATCAAGTTGATTGGTTCAATAGTCTGAGACGGCCATAACATGACTGTTTAAGTTACTTCAAAATGATATGATTTAATTGTTCGAGAATCTTTAGTGAATCAGATTCTGTTGATCTGATGCATATAGAGAGACTAAATAATGAGAATACACGCACAACATATTCTATTCTTCAGTCTATGCCAGTTCTGTAAGAGTCTTTGAGAAGAAATTGTGATTTATTTGTATTTGTTCATTGCATTTATAAGAGTGGAAAATCTCTAATTTAAACAGTCAGTACATACTGGTTCATGTGAATTTATTTAAGGACTTGAATATTTAAATAATTCTATTGGATTATGTGAAACTTTCAAGGACTTCAGTGATATTCTACATTCAAAGGACTACCTTGAAGTAAAACCATATGGATTAAGAAATGTGATTTTTCAATGGTGATAGCACAGATGTACATATACACATTACAGCCTTCATTTGGAATACCTCTGGGCAGATTCTGGATTAGTGAAAAATTCACAGTGCAATTTAGTCTAGGAATTCAAATGGTGTAAGTTATTTTTAATTCTTTCACTTTGTTTGATTTTATATTTTATTTAAATACATTTATATTTTGGAAAATTGAATACTTGTTGGGTTTACATTGTCTTGTTAAGTTTAAGCCCCTAGATATAACAGTATGTACATTACTGCATAAATTGCACTCTAAAAGCTGTAACTAAAATTGGTTGATTAAACTTACACTAAAGCTGATACTGTGATAGCTTACTAATAAAAACGGAAGCGCTGATAATGAAGCATACAATTTTCGAGCTACACTACTGATATAACAGGTAGGGAAACTTTGAGTGTGATGCCAACACCCAGGCAAGATATTATCAGAGAGGGCTAGTAAACATAAAACACTTACTTAACAAACGAGAAAATAGCAGTGGACTTGAGAAATTACATAAAGTTCAGACAGAAAACAAGTGTACTCCTGAAAATCAAAGGATGATTTGCAATCATACCATGGAATACATATACTTAACACATTCACATACGATAGCAAATAAATAAAACATGACACGTGCTGTTTTCTATTTTGGCTTTTATTTAATCCAAACATTTGTCCAACAGCTGGATTTGGACCAAATATATTTCACAACATATTCCATTCAGTCACAGCTTTGGCACATGTGATACATGTAAACCATGTGATTAAAAAGGATCATAAATATAACTATATTTGTAATATTATTCATTAATTTGTGACAGATACAACTGTTTTGTAAAAAGAGATCATTTTTTTAACTACCATGTCATGAATAATGAAAACACACTCTAAATATTAAAGTTGTAACAAGTTTCCTCAGGAATTTCCATATATTCCTTACTGACAGAAACAACCAACATACTGATACAGTGAAATAGTACCTTGGTATGTACTACTGGAAAAGGATACTGCGGTAAACCTATATAATGGTAATACCACCCACCTCTAATTACTGCGGCACATCGTTAAGCAAGGCATTTTTCTTCAGTTGCTGTAGTACTAAATCACCTACTAGTGCTGCTTTGCAGTAAAACACAACAGAAAACCAAACCATCCAATAACTTTAATTATAATTACTACCTTATAATACTGAATTAGCTGATTGGAGGAAGGAATATTTACCTTGGATTGGAGATTCTAGGTCCCAGAAAAAAAAAAAGCAATGCAGTAGTAGCTGGTAATCTGTTACTATTAAAATGTTGGTATATGACTCATATTATAAAGCAATTGGAAATTGTTCATTTCAAATGATGAAAGGTTTTATCAACCACAGAAAAATTATATTCACTTTGGCCCCCAGTCTTGGTGAATATAATTTCTCTGGGGTCGATAAAACCTTGTATCAACTAGAGGTTAGATGTACACAGTATTACTGACATACCAGTTTGCCATATTTTAATCCAGAGGTACATATCACAGCACCTTTCAATTTTACCAGTACTTCGGAAGTTTCTGTCTGGAGGGACCATTCAGAAATTCCAGAAAAATCTTACTAAGAGTTTAATTATATGAACAGCACATATCCTTTTTCATGAAAAAATAATTTTTGGATAACAAATTCAATTATATTTATGATCCTTTAATCACATGTTTGATATATGTCACTTGGCAGCCTGGGATGTTGTGAAAGATATATGGACACGTACAACTTCTGAATAAATTTTGGATTGAAGAAATATTTCATTATTTAGTTCTTTACTTGCATATGTTCATATGTTACATACATGTATTCATTGCAAAACTGCAAATCATCATAAGATTTTCAGGACAGCATTTGTTTTCTGTTTAAATTTTATGTAATTTCTTTAGTCCACTAAATATTGTCTTGTTTCCTGAGTTAGTGTATTTTATGTTTATGGCCCTATCTGATAAATATGTTTACGGAATTGGGAGTGGCTGCAATTTTCTTTTGAGCTGAGATATTTAATTTTTATTTTATCTCAAGATAATTTTTTTCTCAAATATTATAATGGGTATAATATTGTGTTATTTTGCTATAAATCAGAATGAGATATTTTTCCAGCTATTGACAGAGGGAAATTATTTTTAAAAAGTTCTAGGCCCCCACCATTGAAATTGTTGTGTTTGTCCCTAATATAATTGTAATATACAGTGGTATGTATCACAGTATGTTCAGTATACCATGGAACAAACTTTTTTCTGGTATGCAGCACTATTAACAAATTATGCAATGGTCAAAAGGTATGAATTACTGCGGCTGACATGTACTGGACAAAGTGTATCAGTTTCATTAAAAAGCAACAACTGCTGAACTGAATTGAGACCCAAAACCATCCATCAGTATCAGTACAGGCTTGGGGATTGATTTATCTAACCTGACTTTATAGGTCGTTTGGAATAAAGCCTGGGCCAACATTTTTAAAAATTTAGAACTCTGCATGATTTTAAACAAGAACGATTTGTGGGAATTGGGGTCTCAGACAACATTTGGGACTGGTTCCTTTTTTTTCGTACAAGAACACATTTAAAATCCTCTATGCAATCCTTTGTAGTAAGTATGTTCACTTCATTGGTTAATTTTTACATTACTGTGAAGTGTAATCTTATCAGATTCCACCCACACACCATAAACTGAAGTCCATTTTATGTAAAAAAAAAAAAAATATTCTTCAAACAAACCATAATTCATTTTCATCATAAATGCCACTCATCCCCATCACTTACATCTGTCTGAAAATCATTCTCTTAACATATCATGATTTTCTGAAGGGGTCCAAAGGCAGGAGTTCAAAACAAGCTTGTTTTAAATTACTAATTGATGTGATTTTTTTTCCTCATTAAGAAATAAAAAAATTAAAATTGCTGAATATTTAATTAATTTTACTATAATACAAATGGTGCAATATGTGGGTTCGCTCTTTGAAAGAATCTATAAAACTTGAACCTATGTGTACCAAAAGCAAGCTGAGTACACAATACATTTTACAACAAACTCTAAACTACACCTGTTCATGGTTTTTACTCCTCTATAACTTGGACAGCTTGTCTGCCAAGCTAATCCATTTTCCTATGATCCTTTATTTTACCCAAAGCTACAGTGGCTTAGTGGTTAGCCTGCTGGACTCATGATCAGACAAGTGTGGGTTTGAATCCTACCAACAGATCAGCCCAGGTTGGCTGCCATAGTGTGTCCCTGGGCAAAACACTTTACCCTATTTGCATAGCACTAAATAACCCTCCTGCTGCTGTGCCCTAAAAAACCCAAATCAAACCATTTACTCAACCCACATATACAATACTGTAATACTTGTACATTTATTGTGCTAATCTCCACTTAAATAAACATGACTCCGGGGAAAGATTCTACCCATGATAACAATCAGCACTGTCATATTGTGTGTCCCATGGCCAAGCACTTCATTCCATTAGCTTCACCACTAAAGAACCCTCCTGTGCTGCTGTGTTATGAAAAAAACTAAACCAAAATATTTACTGAATACAGGTATGCAATACTGTAATACTGGTATATATAGTCTTCACTTGAACAAATACCACCCATGGGAAAGATGTACATGTATGTTGAAAATGTATTTAGGACACATGACTGGTTGGATACACGTACATATTCCCACAACATTCGATGTATAAATCAGCGGAGATAAGACACCTATTCACCATGTCTACTAAGAAAAGTCATTACAGTATTATAATAAACTGTAAAATCATCAGGTTTTGGTTCACTGGCCAATAGCTACAAGCCAATCATTACACAGACAAATATATCACTACTGGCTATTGTAAATCATGATAGTATTACACCAGGATGCTAAGATGGCATTCTTTGGGCAAGCATGGTTATAAACACCACAGTAGTGTTCATTATATACATAACCCAAAGAGAAATGCTCTTAGTCATCTCTGACTAGATGGATGCTATCATTCACACTACTGAATATATCTGATCTATATCCTTGTACTTGAATCTATATTTTTGCAGTGACACTGAATGTACTATGAACTTTGCAGTATCTGCTCTGGATCTTGCTGATATTTCAAAAATTTTAATTTATATGTTTCTTATATCACAAGATTTGTATTCACTAAACAATCACAAAAGGAAATTGTGTGAGTTGCATGAAACTTTAAAAGTCTGATCACTAGATTTCACTGACACTGTACAAAAACTAGATAGTTATCTAAGATCTCAGTACACATCAAATGACGAATCACCAAAGTCGCAATCAGATTTTCAGCTGATATTGAAATTGTCAAACAAACTGGCTCAGCAATATTAATCAACCTTTTCAAAATTTAACTGATACATGTAATAAGTGTCAACTGTCCAAGTGTCAGACCATCTAGGACAGGTATGTACAACTTCTTCCAGGCGCGGGTGGGATAAGTGATTTTTAAAGACACTCCATCTGATCTAAATACTCAGATAAAACTAAGTTGCAGGCCGGATCCAGCCCATGGGCCTCAGGTTGTACATGACTGATCTGGGATAAACTAAATAAAACTGGAGCCATTATATAAACATTCACATGTTGGGCAAGACAAGATCTGACAACAGTCCATTGGAACTTTAAATGAACAACAACTGATTGGCAGCATGTGGCAAATAAGTGAAGTTTGATAATTCATCAATTAAATGGATGCATTTTAATTTTTGTAGCATAAAACAAAACATCTGAATTTGGAATTTAAAACTACAGAATGTCCTCAAAGCATCATATGGGAACAAATAAAGAAACCTGCATTAGTACTGAAAACATCAACTGTCCAAACATCCCATACAGTCTGAAAAACCTGGCAGAGAGTGTAATTCTCCATAAGCACACCCAACTGAACAAGCATATTTTTCTGATGAAATATTTGCATGTACTTTCTTTCTGAACAACATCTGTGATTTTCAGCATACTCAGAGTAGGTTCTGGTATGTAGCAAAGTCCTGATCTACCCTACTGTATTTTATCCGTGGCAACTAAAGGAAACAAGCACTATCGAGGCACAGAGGTTTGCATGCCAAACTTGCAACAGAAATGGCACAGGTTAAAATTCTACCACAGGATCAGCCCTGGTCAACCACCATGGTGTCCTGGGACCAAACTTGACAAGTTCCAGTTTATTTTAAAGCTGATCACTTTCACTTAGGCATTATGGGACTGTGAACTACAAGGAAGATTTACTTACATTTAATCCATGGAAAATTGCAAAAACAGTTGCATTCACATAATTCTGTCATATATTCTATTGATCTGTATCAGCACAATTTTTATTTTAGACCAGATACATGCCATAAGAAGTCTTCCAGTGAAACTCCATACTGATGACCATTAATACAAGAAGAATTGAGATAGCAAAGATTTTCAAGGTGGCCACTGTGGCAGACATATTGGATATCCAAGTGGAACCTTTTTAATCTTGGTCCAACTAGACATCATAAAAGTCTTCTGGTGAAAACCCCATGTTTATCTGACTTTCCATTCCTCCAGAGGAGCGATAACAAGATTTTAAAAACTGATTCATTATTGGTCATTCTGGATGTCAAAGCAACACAAATTTTATTTATGACCAATTACACCCTGGGATGAATGTGTCTTGCATGGAGTTCATGGCAATCCACTATGTATTTTAGGAGAAGAAGCAATAAACTTGTGCTACTAGACAGACAGTCATCAAGTTACGGACAAGTCCTTTCCATAGCTCTTCTGGTCTATAACCAGTAGAGTTAAACAGGAACAAAATGATTTGCTAATATAAGCATCTTGAGGTGATGACTAAATTTACCAACTTTCATGGCATTCAATCAAAAACAGCAGGACAATTTGTGTTGATATGATTGTGTCACACACTTGTTACAACTCTATGGTCTTAAACTAAGTAACATAAAAGTGCAAAACCAACAAGTATTTTTTTTTAATTCTACAAATAATTTATTTCCCTAGAATGCGAAAAGAAAATTTAAAAAGAACTTACAGTATTAAGAATTAAATCTCAAATAGTCCTAAATGTTTTATCACCAGTAAGAAATGGGTTAAATATCAGGAAATAATCAGTTCTATATTCCTTCCTAATATCAAGAACTTTAGTAGTATCATAATAATAATAATAATAATAATGAGTACTTTGTATAGCGCCTAATCTTTAGACGCTCTAAGCGCTTTACAACATTTAACACTTAAAAAACATATATAATGATATGATTACAAAAATAAAAACAAACACCACGAAATTAGAAAACAGAAAACATGCTGTAAATATTTAAGGTAAGGAAACATTATTAGGTCTTTAAGTCTGTTCTTGCAGTTGAAATAGGCAAGTTTTAAGAGCGCTCTTGAATGAGATCACTGTGTCTTTGTGTCTAAGTTCAGTGGGCAATTCGTTCCATGTTGCTGGGCCTGGTATGCAAAAGAACGTTGTCCATATGATTTCATTTTCATAGTGGGAATAATGAGAATACGAGTGTCAGAAGAGGAGCATAAGTATCTTGCTGGTGTGTACACATGGGTGAGGTCAGATAGGTATGTTGGACTGGAGCCCGTCAGTGAAACATAGCACAGAGAACAAATTTTGTGTTTAATTCTGGATCAAATGGATAGCCAGTGTAGGGTACAGAGCAGGAGGGAGATGTGCTCTGATCATGGTACTCTACGGATGATCCAAGAAGCTGTGCTTTGAACTTTTTGAAGTTTCTGGAGTAGATACTGAGACAAACCAGACAAAATTGAGTTACAATAGGCCAGTCTTGAAAGTACTAAAGAACACACAAGTGTTTTAGTAGCATCAACTGAAAGATACTTGCGAATGGAGCTGATGCGTCTCAGCTCAAGACATGCAGCCTTGCATATGTTCATGACATGTTGGTGCAATGAGAGAGTACTGTCGAGAGTAACACCTAGGTTTTGTACAGACTGTGTGAATTTAATGTTGGTTTTGCTGATATTTAT
>JAECUM010026320.1:0-28522 GCA_016617855.1 Megalonaias nervosa
GTTACAAAGGGCTACTTTTCAAAATAAAAACTCTTAGTTTGTGATACTCATTTGTACAATAAGATTTATACATAGCATTGTGATACCATCTTTGTACATTCCGAATCAAACAGATCAAAAACAACTTAGACAACGAGCAAAAGCTCTTAGCCATTGTACAAGAATATAAAAACTGATTCATTGTTCAGCATAGATTAGCAAAAGCCTGTGATATAGTAATATTGTATAAACTGGACAGCTATTCATATAGTGCTGCCGAATGCATCGATTGTCAGACCAAGGGAAACAACTTATAATCTACAAAAGGTTTTAATGTGAAACTGGCCATTCGAACCAGTACGAAGTAAAGAGAAGGACGGTAAATATAACCAGAACTAATTTTACGTATTCAATGTATAGGAAAAATATTGAGCCACACCTTTCCGAGAATATTACATCATATTATAATGAATAACATATTACTGAGTAATCAGGCATGCCATGCCGACGAAAATATAGAAACCACATTTACATACAAATTTACATAAAATATTTCGTCTATCAAGTGTCGAATTGGTTAATGAAACATAGCAGGTAAATATAAACTCTAAATTTTTTTAAAACTGCAATGGACTTCCTTTCAAGTTATTTTAAAATATTACAGCTTACACACCTTTGGTGTGTACCTTTATCGAGTTAAAAACAAGACATTTTTAACAGTTTCCAAAACTTACTAAACACCTGTACAATTGATTATGTGATTTAGATAACTGACGTAGCTTTAACATTTGTTCATTCATATCGCTATGATGTCTGCAGTGTGGCAGTTTATACTGATGTCCAGCCATGGGGCATCATGCCGCAGACATGTAGCATGATGTCCCACCCAGTCATATTATCATGACACCAGGCCGACCAGTCCTAACACTAACCACTTAACGCAGAGCGCCAAGCGTGGCAGCTACTAGTACCATTTTCTAATTCTTTGGTATGACTCGGTCGGGGATCGAACCCGAGACCTCCCGTATACGAGGTAGACGCTGCAACCACTAGGCCATTGGAGCTGTCAAACAGATGTACAAAGGTTCTGCAATGAGCAGAATGGCTGATACCTCTAGTCACAGTAGCAATGCCTCCAAGCAGATATCTCAGGAGTTAAATGAATCATAAATACTGAATATTAAAACTGGGTATAAGCAACTTGTTAATATAAAAAAGCCAGAGAGACAGACGGACAAACAAAAGTTCACGGGCTTTTCTGGAACCTACATAGAGCTCTCAGAAATCACAAAAACAATCCTTTGACTGTACATATAGCTCTCAGAAATCACGAAAACAATTCTTTGACTCTACATACCGCTCATATAGACCATGAACAAAACCCAAGGAACTTATATAAAGCTCACTGAAACCACGAAAAAACCGTTGGAACCTATATAAAGCTCATAGAAAGGGCGAACAAAACCCATTCGAACCGATGTACAGCTAATATAAACCACCAATAAAACCAATAGAACAAATATACAGCTCATATACACATCAAATAAAACCCTTGGAGCCTACATACAGATCATAGAAACCGCGAACAAAACCCTTAGAACCTATATACAGTTCGTAGAAACCATCAGCAAAGCCCCTTGACACCTATATACAGTTCGTAGAAACCATCAGCAAAGCCCCTTGACACCTATATACAGTTCGCAGAAACCATCAGCAAAGCCCCTTGACACCTATATACAGTTCGCAGAAACCATCAGCAAAGCCCCTTGACACCTATATACAGTTCGCAGAAACCACGAACAAAACACCTGGTCCCTATATACAGCTCATATAAACGAGTAGCAAATCCCCTGGAACCTGCATACAGCTAATAGAAACCACAAACAAAGCCTTCTGAACCTATATACTATATATGTTCCGTGAGTCCTAAATAACGCTTCAAAAACAAAACAAAGATGAAAGCTAGTCGACATCACTCTAGCGGTCGTGGCAAACATGCAGGCTGATTAAGAGTGGTAACAAAGGTACAATAGAAAGATTTTACTCCTCTACACAGCATAGAAATGGAACGGCTTACAAGTAGATATGTAAGGTTACAACATAAAGATAGTTACTAATTATCATTTATCAACCAACAGTTGTTAATCATATCTTAACACAACATTGTTTTGTGTTTTTTGTTAAACTTTATTTTCACGTATAAAACTTATTTTTTATACTATCTATAAAGAAGGAATGTGTTTGTCATACAACGTTTCCAGTCCCTTTATTATTTTTCCTTTTCATTTTTTATTTACATTTCTTCACTGTATTTATGGCAATAAAATAAGTTTAAGTTCAGTAAACTGGACTTAACTTTATAAAGATTGAATTTGTTCATTAATATGATTTCAGGAAGAAAAACTTAATGCAACTTTCATATAATCTCACAACAATTGTCAAAGAAAAAGGCAGATTGACTAGAGTTTGATGGGGTTTTTTAAACTTGCCTTGTGTTTTTCGTTTTTTTTCAATATTTGAATTATTCTCTGTCTGTTGCTGCAATGAAATGGCTCCAGTACTTATGTCATTGACACATGCCTGACTCTGGTGAGGTGTTTTATCTGTGCTTATTTTTCATCCCTGAATCTGGTGAGGTGCTTTATCTGTGCTTCTTTTACATGCCTGACTCTAGTGAGGTGTTATATCTGTTCTTACTTTACATGCCTGACTCTGGTGAAGTGTTTTATATGTGTTTCTTTAACATGCCTGACACTGGTGAGGTGTTTAATCTGTGCTTACTTTATATGCCTGACTCTGGTGAAGTGCTTTATCTGTGCCTCTTTCATATGCCTGACTCTGGTGAAGTGCTTTATATGTATGCATATTTAACTAAAACATAATCATAACTTGGAACATAGTAACATAATCTAACGTTGGAATAGTTCTTTAAAAAATACTTTGTCCTTTCTATACATTTAAAGTAAGAATCTAAATACTCATATATTTCTCCTCTATATAGATATATGCTAATCGATGGTTTCCACCATTCTTCTTTGACCCACTGCCATTTTGTCTGAGAGCAAAAGAAGTAAATTAACGTTTTACATATATATTAATACATGTACCGTTATGGTTTCGTCAGTTTTAGATCCAAAAATAAAAATAATTGCTCATTGTTGCAGTAAGCATGGGCACATGTCATCAGAACGGTTTTAGTAAGAGACCGGATAAAAAAATTTGCTAAATTTAATATTTATTTCAAGCAAATATTGTACAATGTCATTTTTGTTCAAGAGATTTGGTGCAACTTAATGTATATTTTACGGTCATAGATTCATACATGACCTATTTGATCTCTGATTTATACCAAAAGCATTCCATACATAGATTATCTTATTTAAAGCTGTGTTCACAAACACAACATATTCTTTTGGTAACTCAAGTTGATTATGTACGTCTCATATTCATGTCACTTAAAATCTGAATTAGCAATTGCGTAATTAGGAAAATGCCATACCATTATTTTAAAGGCCATACCATTATTTTAAATGCCATACCATTATTTTAAATGCAATACCATTATTTTAAATACCATGCCATTATTTTAAATGTCATACCATTATTTTAAATACCATACCATTATTTTAAATGTCATACCATTATTTTAAATGCCATGCTATTATGAGTAGAGAAAGCATTTGATGAACAAAATGATGAAATAAAACTTTCTGCTTCATTGTATTTTGTTAGGTTTGAAAATATAAAATATTGTATGCGTATACTTTGTCAAAAAGAATGAGCTTCTTAAGATAATATTTGCCAAGGAAAGTCCAAAAATACACTACTTGCTTTTACTACATTATTTATTGTAATTTTGATTTCAGTCGTATC
The DNA here is from genome assembly GCA_016617855.1 of Megalonaias nervosa. Classification (NCBI taxonomy): domain Eukaryota; kingdom Metazoa; phylum Mollusca; class Bivalvia; order Unionida; family Unionidae; genus Megalonaias; species Megalonaias nervosa. The sequence goes on from JAECUM010026320.1 coordinate 3,853, forward strand.
ATTGATTCCAGCAAATGATAACTAAAACTTCGTGCAGTAAATCTATTAGAATATATATCCACCCCCGGTCCTACACTTTTCCATTAGTCAAATAAATACATATTCAACCATGTTATTTGCTATTCCCTACCCGTAGATTGATGATATATATTTACAGAAGGAAATGGTGATTTATAGATATCTCCACTCAAAGCCCAATGTCTGGAAATATCTGATTTCGAATATTACTATGAATTACCTAACTGGATGAAACTCGTTTTGGTGTTATCATGGGAATATGATCCAATTAACATTAGAAAAGCATTAATAAAAACCCAAGTACTGGTGCCAGGACTCTCCGTTGCTTACAACAACTTGTATGCAATACTAATAAAAAAAAAAACAGCATTTATAAAGGAAATATCTAGAGAAACGGATTTTTCCTGTTCTCATAGGTGTAATTAATTGATATGGGACGGCTTTTGCGAAATTACACACTTTAAATTTGAGATAAAACTATCCCATCATAAAATATTAAATCAACTCTTGCATTTGTTAGTCAACACAGTTAAACGCCCAGGTGAATTAACCATGATTATTGTGTGGTCTTTTCGGTAGTTATCGAAGAAAGACTATATAAATCACAAACTTCAAATAATATAAATTTGTCTCTAGAAAATGGTATATAATTAGTATTAGGTAAAAATAGTGAACACGAAAACGATTTACAATGCAACATATCACCGAAACATATATAAACTTTATAAATATAAACTAGACTTTTCTTTATTACGAAATGATTATTAACCCCAAACGTCCGAATAGGTGATATTTAAGTAAATAATGCGCGATTTAAATCTAATTTCAGTTACATATCGTAAACCGGCATGCATTTGAGAGACAAAAACTCTTAGCAGGTCTCAATTTGGTTTGAATGAGGATAGTGTATGCTAGTTTCTTCTGCAATAATACATTATTATTATTATTATTATTATTATTATTATTATTATTATTATTATTATTATAAATAATTTAACAATTAGAACAACACAGAAGATATAATTAATTAAAAGAGGATAAAGACCTAATAATTTGTGTCCTTGATAATTGAAAACACTTAATATATGCATAGATTAGAATGGGAATCAATATTATTTTAAATCAACTATGTAATAATAAAATACATTCTCATAGTCAAGATATTATTAATAATTTACAAACTGACAAGAATTAAGTATTACACTGTTCTGTCTCTAAACAAAACGTTAGTAAGATACCAAATGTTAGTAAAACACCAAATGTTAGCAAAACACCAAATGTTACTGAAATACCAAATGTTACTAAAATACCAAATGTTATTAAAATAACAAAAGTTATTAAAATACCAAATGTTACTAAAATACCAAATGTTACTAAAATGCCAAAAGTTATAAGTTTACTTTGTTACGAGTCTATGCTCTTGAAAATAAACAAAAAAAGTGAAAGACAACAAGCTTTGTAAAATTTAACAAATATTTTACTTCCCAGGAATACAAAGTGAAAATGAAAAAAATGACCTTACGGTATTGCGAATTAAATCTCAAAATAATCCAAGAATTACAGACACAAGTCCTAGTAATTTAAAGTCCTGAATAAAATTCAGTAAAAGTCCAGAAAAAATCCAAAAACTAAAGTTGATGATGTGTCTGTGGTAGCTATTAAAGTCTTGATGTGTCAACAGTCTTTTGCTGAATCACAGAAATATAATTCCAGGTTTGAATGTACTATCTCTATCCAAGAATTTTATCAGAGCACTTTTGTATTTTCAGAGAAAATAATCACTTGAATTCAATAATTTGAACACGAAAAGATTCCAGCCCAAAACTACTGGTCACAACATATAATATACAACTTTAAAGTGCTAGATGTTAAAGCACGAATGACCACGTCCTTACAATTACAAGATTTTATAGTTTTCTACTTGACCTCAGGTCACAGTTAACATTTTCTAAACAAAATATTACCGAATGGAATATAACCTTAATGAATAATCCTGAAGTTTACAAAATCAAAACCATAACCTCTAAAATTCACTTAGGAAAGTCCAAAACTCTGACCCAAATAAACATATTTACTTCTTCTATTAATAAAGACCATGATATTAAGCCCATACACATAGAGAATAATGTAGCTATGTATTGGATGTTTACACAAACAGAAATTTAAAAACGTCAATCAGATCAAGCAGAAATGGACTAAATTTTGGACAAGGTCAAGTCCGGCATACAATGTTACATTACATTATCATGTAATGAAATAACAAAATTTAAAACTAACAAACAAACGATTAAATTAAATATACATAACAACTTGATTTTAAACATATTTTATTGTTAGAGTAGAATATAATGAAATTGGAGAGAGAGAGAGAGAGAGAGAGAGAGAGAGAGAGAGAGAGAGAGAGAGAGAGAGAGAGAGAGAGAGAGAGAGAGATGGGGGGGGCACAATAATATTAATCACGATTTGAGTACTTACATATTTGCATATATGATGTAAAATTCTATATTTTTCATTTGTATCGCCGGTTGATAAAATACGAAAACGTTGGTAAAATACTAGAAATTAGTGTTACGACTCAATGGCCTAAGCTAAGTTAACAGAAAAGAATGAAAGCCAACAAGTATTGTTGGGGATTTTTGTTACTTTTTTTGGCGGGGGGTGGGTGGGTTTTTATTTCTTTCTTTTTTTTTTGTTTTGTTTTTTTAATTTTTTTGTTTTTTTTTTTACTTTTTTAAATTCAGCAAATATTGTTTCCCTAGAAAACAATGAGAAAATTAAGAAGAATTGACAGTATTGTAAAATCAAACCCCAAATAGTCCTAGTTCTATCACAAGTCCAAATTTATGAAGTTCCAATTCAATTCTAGTGTCATTCCAAATAATTTCCAATATGCATTGTGTTAATGTGGCTGTAGTCTCCAAATTGTTAATGTGCCACTTACTTGGATTGTGATGTGTTAACAGCCTTTTGACGTATCACAATAATATAATTCCAAAATGTCTTTGTTTCATTTCGCTATAATTCCAAATCAATGTTTCCGTCCAAGCAGTTTGTATTTCTAGTAAATAATAATTTGAATAATATATCTATCCAAATTAAAAAACTGAACACAACAAAAAGACTGGTTCTACTTCATCATCTTAAGGCAGAAATGAGTAATTGTCAGGTAATCAGCCTTATCTAAAATACCAAGACACAAAAGTAAAACTAGGATGAGGATCACAAATTTCTAGAACATTTTAAGTTGTCAATGGATAAGGTCTATTACTAAAAAATTATAATAAAGAACATGGCAATCATCAGGCACACCAGGGATTTCATGGGGGAATACCAATGTCTTAGACTCAGATTAAGATAAACATGTTTATCTACATTCATTATCTACAGGCTGAAAGATCATTGCCGAAGAGCAGGCAGGTTCCAGAGCAGGGCGCAGCACAACAGAGCAGATTTTCAACCTCAGGATATTGTGTGAGAAGTACCTCCAACACCAGCAAGATCTGTACCACGTCTTCGTGGATTTTAAGAAGGCATTTGACAGGGTATGGCATGCAGCCTTGTGGGCGACCATGAGACTGTACAACATCAATGCCAACCTCATCACAGTAATAGAGCACCTGTATGACAAGGCCACCAGTGTAGTACACTTCAACTGCAGCATAGGGGACTGGTTCAGAACGAGAGTCGGAGTCAGACAAGGCTGTCTGCTCTCTCCCACACTATTCAACATCTTTCTGGAGAGAATCATGGCTGACGCGCTTGAAAAGCATGAAGGGACAGTCAGCATCGGAGGCAGAACAGTCACCAACGTACGTTTTGCCGACGACATTGATGGACTAGCAGGAAATGAACAAGAAATAGCTAGCTTAGTAGAGAGCCTCGACAAAACCTCCGCAGCCTACAGCATGGAAATCAGTGCAGAGAAGACCAAACTGATGACCAACAACACCAAGGGCATCAGTACTGACATCAGGGTCCAAGGTACGAAGCTAGAAACAGTCCACAGCTTCAAGTATTTAGGGGGAATTTTAACAGATGAAGGATCAAAGCCTAAAGTACTCTCCAGGATTGCACAGACAACAGCAGCGCTGACAAAACTGAAGCCCATCTGGAACGACAAGAACATCGCACTCAATTCAAAGGTCAGACTGATGCACTTACTGGTTATCTCCATATTTCTCTACGCCTGTGAATCATGGACCATAACAGCTGACTTAGAGAAAAGGATACAAGCCACAGAGATGAGATGCTTCTGAAAGATCCTCGGCGTCTCATACAAAGATCGTGTCACCAATGAAGAAATACGGCAAAGGATCAGACAAGCCATTGGGCCTCACGAAGACCTCCTGAACACAGTGAAAAAAACGTAAACTGCAGTGGTATGGGCATGTTTCACGATCATCAGGCCTTGCCAAGACAATCCTGCAAGGCACTGTACAAGGAAGAAGAAAGAGAGGCAGGCAGAGACAGAGGTGGGAAGACAACATTCGAGAGTGGACAGGCTTGACATTGAGCGACTCAACGAGAAAGACGGAAAATCGAGAGGAATGGAGGAAGCTGATTGTTCGGTCTCGTGTTGTGCTCCAACGGTCTACCAGACTACGGGACTGATGATGATGATAATGATAATGATCCAAATATTTAATCTATACTCACAGAGAAATATTAACTATGTATTATGTTGTTTACAAAGTCAATGTGCCATGTCAGGCACATCTTGAGCTTGTTTTTACACTAAGGTCAATTAGAAAATACAATTATACAAACATAAATCATTAAGAAAGCCACGAAACAATACAAATTAAATATACATAACATTAGTAAAATACCAAAAGTCACTAAAATATCAAAAGTTGCCAAAATATTAAAAGTTGGTCAGGTACCAAATTTTAGTAAAATACCAAAGTTAGTAAAACACCAAGATAAGAATTGATGGTTCTGCTTATCACTACCTTTACAGAGAAAGGTAAGGCACAATAAAAGAACCAGGATGAGGGTTATTTTCCCATCAAATTCATTTCCAGAATATTCTAAGTTGCTACCAGATTCGTGTCTCTTAGTAAGAATTTAATAAGAGAACATGAACGGTAATATGGGGCACTTGCTAGACAAGGGGAAATAAACAAGGAAGACAAAATAACACTATTGAGAAAGAGGGAAATTAACATGCGGGGGATTCTTTGGAGCCGACGGAAAATGAACAAATGCTAAAATTACGGACTTGTCCTAGAATTTAGCGGAGATTGATTAATATCCCGGAACACTAGATTAAATTAGCTTAGACTAAAAGTGGTACTAAAGCTTATGAAAATGTCCCGGACTCAACAGGAGACTGAGAAAATCCACAGGTCCTCGACGCGAGCTTGATGTTGAAAAAAGCAATAATCTGAAGGATAAAAATCATACCGAGTGACGAACTTACCTCAGATAATCCCATAACCAGTTCTGACATAGGATGTCTATCATACTATAAAAGAGATAAGGTAAGTAACTTCCAAACGCTTCGTTACAAGCTTGAACCCCGATTTACTGCTGCCGTTTCCATATTTGAAGACACACAACAATATTCTACAGCTTGTTTTACTCCTGGGATATTTTTCTATTTATCAAGCCATCACTGGTTTTTCTGAGTTGCACCAAACTGAAGTTACGGCTCCCAAACGTACGCACTGCGCGAATTCTTTTACACAATACCCTTTACGACCGATAGTAGCTGTGGGGATACTACACAAGTCATTTTGGATTATGTGCATGGGGTGTTGTTATAGTTAGTGTGTTAGATATTATGTTTGTGCGATTGAATCTCCATTCTTTAAACCCTACCATTTTCTTCTGATAGTAGGTTTGGGGCACATCAAAAAGTATTTTTGGATAGAGTGTTTGGGGTATTGGATGGCATGTGATGTGATGGATAGTATGTTTATGAGGTTTTTCCCTTCGTTTACAGACTATGCATTTCTTCTGATAGTTTGTGTTGGATATAAGGCACGACACAAAACATTTTGGATTGTCTTTATAGGGTGATGGATGATATGGGTATGTCCGGATAGTATATTTGTGCGATTTCATCTCCTTCGTTTGCACAACACTCCTATCTTTGAATAGTTAATGTGTAATTTTATGCACAACAGAAGCCATTTTGTATTTTGTATACGGGGTATTGATTGATATAATTGGTGTTTTGGATAGTATGTTTGTGCGATTTGATCTCTTTTCTTTAAACCCTACTTTTCTTTTGAGGGTTACTGTTGGAAGACTACACAAGGCGTTTTGATAGTGTGTATGAGATATTGGATATTTTAGGTGATGTTATGGATAATATGTTCGTGAGATTTGGTTCTTTCGTTTACACACTACATATTTCTTCTGGTAATTGGTCTGGGTCACCACACGAGGTGTATTATTATTTTGGATAGTATGTATGGCGTATTGCTTGGTTGATAGATATTCCCAGGTTCAGTTCACGTAGACCCCTTTAAGTGTTTGGATAGTTATCAAAAGCCGGTGCTGGATCGTATTATATATAATGTGCTGGATCGTATTATATATAATGTGCTGGATCGTATTCAAAATATTTGTGTTGAATTATACATGTGCTGTATTCAGATAAACATAAAACAACGGTGATAGAATATATATTTGGTGTGCCAGATTTGAAATGCAGTTTTGCTTTTATCTCCACTTTATTTCCACTAAAATCGGTTTGAGTTTCGTAATTCGCTACTACTTTTACAAGCGATGTGAATCACGAGTAGGTTTTAGAAAGGAATAACAATAAAAACCGTAAACAGACATGTATTCGTTTCCAATAGAATACGCAAAATAAGTGAATAAAACAGATCGTTTGTATGCTCTAGCTAGCAAAATGAATGAGATGATTGGGAAAGTTTCGTACATTTGAAATGGGCACTAATGAAAAATAGCCCGTAGGATTCATATTGTAGAGTATCATAAGATCAAATTTAAAGGATGCTTTTAACACATCAACATCATGCACCAATACAAACAAATTCATGGACCGACTCTTGCGTATAAATATGAACATGGACCCTTGTGTATAATTATCAACAAATTTATGTAATGATCCTCGTGTATAATGAATGATCAACAAATTCATGGACTGCTCCTTGTGTATAATTATAAATAAATTCATGAACATCCATTGTGTACAAATATACAAAAAATTCATGAACTGACACTTTTGTGTGTGTGTGTGTGTGTGTGTGTGTGTGTGTATATATATATGGACTGACACTTGTGTACAATTACAAACAAATTCACTGACTGACACTTGTGTTTAAATATGCAAAAATTTATTGATTGACACTTGTGTGTCAATATACAACAATTCGTGGACTGACACTTGTGGATAAATATAAACTTCAACTGATCCTTGTGTATAATTACAAACAAGATCATTTACGGACCCTTACAAATATTTTAAAAAAAGATGGATTGACACTTGTATATAACAATGGAATGGACTGATTTCACATTCAACAATAGGTCTGGAAAACTTGGATCATGTCAGTTAGGAACTAACCTGAAAGAACATAAAGTCAGTTTGAAATTTATCAGATAATTTGTATTCTCTGTCAAAAGTTAAATAGCAAGAATCAGTAATGTCAATACCTAATCAGCAAGAATCAATAAAGTTAATAACTAATGCAGCAAGAATTAAAAAAAGTCGATACCTAATACAGCATGAATCAAGAAAGTCAATGCATAATACATAATGAATCAATAATGTCAATACCTAATACAGAATGAATCAATAAGTCAATAACTAAAACAGCAAAAAGCAATAAAGTCAATAAATAATACAGCAAGTATCAATAATATCACTAACTAATACAGAAACAATCTAAAACGACTAAACCTAACAGCAAGAATCAATAAAGTCTATACTTAATGCAACAAGAATTAATAAAGTCAATACCTAATACAACAAGAATTAATAAAGTCAATACCTAATACAACAAGAATTAATAAAGTCAATACCTAATACAACAAGAATCAATAAAGTCAATAACTAATACAGCAAGAATCAATAAAGTTAATAACTAATACAGCAAGAATTAATAAAGTCAACACCTAATACAGGAAGAATCAATAACGTCAATACCTAATGCAACAAGAATTAATAAAGTCAATACCTAATACAACAAGAATCAATAAAGCCAATACCTAATACAGGAAGAATCAGTAAAGTCAATAATAATACAACAAAAATCAACAAAGTCAATATCAAATACAGCAAGAATCAATAACGACTATTCCTAATACAGCAAGAATTAACAAACACTATACATAATACAGCAAGAATAAAAAAAAGTCTATACCTAATACAACATTAATCAATAAAGTCTAAACTTAATACAGCAAGAATCAACAAAGTCAGTACGTAAAACAGCAAGAATCAACAGTCCATATTTAATACAGCAAGAATCAACAAAATCAATACCTAAAACATCAAGAATCAACAAATCCAATACCTAATACTGCAATAATCAATAAAGGCTACACCTAATACAACAAAAATTAATAAAGTCAATACCTAATACAACAAGAATTCATAAAGTCAATACCTAATGCAAAAAAGAATTAATAAAAAGTCAACACCTAATACAACAAGAATCAATAATGTCAATACCTAATGCAACAAGAATCAATAAAGTCAATAACTAATACAGCAAGAATTAATAAAGTCAATGCCTAATAAGGAAGAATCAATAAAGTCAATACCTAATACAACAAGAATCAGTAAAGTCAATACCTAATACAACAAGAATCAATAATGTCAATACCTAATGCAACAAGAATCAGTAAAGTCAATACCAAATACAACAAGAATCAATAAAGTCAATACCTAATACAGGAAGAATCAGTAAAGTCAATACATAATACAGCAAGAATCAACAACGTCTATACCTACTACAGCAACAATCAATAAAGTCTATACTTCATACAGCAAGAATCAATAAAGTCTATACTTAATACAGCAGGAATCAACAAAGCCAATACCTAAAACAGCAAGAATCAACAACGTCTATACCTACTACAGCAAGAATCAATAAAGTCTTTACTTGATAGAGCAAGAATCAATAAAGTATATACTTAATACAGCAAGAATCAATAAAGTCTATACTTAATACAGCAAGAATCAACAAAGCCAATACCTAAAACAGCAAGAATCAACAAAGCCAATTCTTAATACAGCAACTATCAATAAAGTCTATACTTAATGCAACAAGAATTAATAAAGTCAATACCTAATACAACAAGAATTAATAAAGTCAATACCTAATACAACGAGAATAAATAAAGTCAATACCTAATACAACAAGAATCAATATAGTCAATACCTAATGCAACAAGAATTAATAAAGGCAGTACCTAATACAGGAAGAATCAATAAAGTCAATACATAATACAACAAGAATCAACATAGTCAATACCAAATACAGCAAGAATCAATAAACTCTATACTTAATACAGCACGAATCAATAAAGTCGATACCTAATACACAAGGATCAACAAGGTCAATACCTAAAACAGCAAGAATCAACAAAGACTATGCCTAATACAGCAAATATCAACAAAGTCTATACTAAATCTAGCAAGAATCGAAAAAGTTAGGACCTAGTATAGCAAGAATCAATAAAGACAATACCTAATACAGCAAGAATAAAACAGTTAGCACCTGATACAGCAAGAATCAACAAAACCTATACCGAAACAAAACCTATACCGAATACATTAGGAATCAACGAAATCTATACCTAATAATGCAAGAACCAACAAAACCTAAGCCTAATACAGGAAGAATCAACAAGGATTATACCTCTATACCTAATACAGCAAGAATCAATAAAGTGAATAACTAATACAGCAAGAATCAATAAGGTTAATAACTAATGCAGTAATAATAAACCAAATCTATAGCCGATACAACAAAAATCAACAAAGATTATACCTAATACAATAAGGAAGCAACAAAGTCTCTGCATAATACAACAAGAATCAATAAAGTCAATAACTAATACAGCAAGAAGCAACAAAGTCTCTAATACAGCAAGAATTAACAATGTCTATACCTAATGCAGGAAGAATCAACAAAGTCTATACCTAATAATGCAAGACTCAACAAAATCTATACCTAATAATGCAAGACTCAATAAAGTCTATACCTAATAATGCAATACTCAACAAAGTCTATACCTAATAATGGAAGACTCAACAAAGTCTATACATAATAAAGCAAGACTCAGAAAAGTCTATACCTTATATTACAAGAATCAACGAAGTATATACCTAATAATGCAAGAATCAACAAAGTCTTTACCTAATATTGTCAACTGTGCGGCAGGTTTTGTAATCTTTGTTTTAAATTTTGTATTTAACAAGCTCTTGTCTGCTGTATGCTTTGAAAGCCACGTAAATCACACGAAACTCAACAACTACTATCTGCTTGAACACTTACAGCCAATTAATCCCCTCCCTAGACGATCTGCAGCACGGTTATCTATAAAATATGGTGAACTTACTGTCAAAGGGGATAAGACTTGGAAAAATATACATGGGGTCATATAGAAACATTAGCAAACAGGTCTACGACCGAAGAGCGAAGGCAATACTGAATGCTAGACGAACAAACCGTTATCTCCAGCTAAATAAAAAAAGAGAAGGAAAAGGTTTATCGGATACCCTTGACCCTGATTACTATCCAGACAACCTCAGAGTGGGTGAAATCATCCAGAAACATCGTCCCATCCTGGCATGTTATGATACAGTAAAGTTGATCCTCCTGAACAAACCATAATAGCTTACCGTAGACCTAGCAAAACTAACGCCAATCAAAACAACCCTTGCTAACCTGGACCATGGTTGATAATAGTGCACAATGTGTCAACATATAATATAGACCTGCATATTCTCTAGCACAACGACGAGCAAAAACCCGAAAATACATGGTCCAAACAAAATGTGCACAACCGAAAATGTAATTTATGTCACCACAAGTACGCTGTGCGGCCTTTGGTGTGTCGTAGAAAATCAAACACAATAGGATCAATCTTCACAAATCTAATTGTATGACATAGAAGCTGGACACAAGTCAAGTTGCGAAACATTTACCTTCCCCTGCCCACACTTACAGTGATGTAATTCTGTCTCCAATTGCCCACAATCCAAGCTGGAGTTCCGAAAAAAGGAGAGAAAAGGCTACTTGCTACATATGCCGACTAGAACACTGAATTAAATAATACATTCATTTTGCTTATTACTCGCTCATTCACTCACCTGTAAGTACTAGTATCATTTGTAATAATTCTTATTGTTATTATTGTCATAGTTATTACTCGGCTTATAGAAACAATGTAATATTTATTCTACCCTATTACATAAAAAGGATGGCGCTAACGTTACTATCTTTGTAGGTCAATGCGAACTAGTTTACCACACATTCAACCAAGATGAATCCATCTAGGCTAAACATTAAACTATTTCCAAGCTTTAAGTCCACTAGATATAGAGGTCAACAGTTAAAATTTCAACTCTGCTTTTATTGTTTGTCTTGTCTCTGTTTTGTGTTTGCCTTCACAATGAGTCAATGAAGTCGAACGCTCTTAGACTAATTTTAAATAGTCTTGCACTGTTCGTTGTTAGTTTGCTGCATTAATAGTGATCAGTCATGACCCACCCAAACCCCTTGCTTGGTTCTGTGCACTTCAACCGACTGTTTCACGCCATATGAATTGTATTCTTTAGATACATACATACATACATAAATTCATACACACACACATACATACATATAAACATGCATACACACACATACATACATACATACACACACGCACGCACGCATACATACATACATACATACATACATACATACATACATACATACATACATACATACATACATACATACTATTGTTACAGATATCTATATCACATATAATAATTATATAATATACTTTTTTATTTTAGTCTTTTGGATTAATGACAATATTCTTATGATTGGTATTCTAACACTATATAATGCACCTTACAAGAGAGGTCACGTCGCATGTGTAGAATACACGTATTGTGTAGTACCATCTCCATTCATAAATCAACGTTAAATTGCCAAGTTCACGTCAACGTCCTTTTTTCATTCTAAATAGGCCATCAGAGTTGAATGAAGGTCAGATCTACATCACGTGATGTAGGGATTACATTTGTCCTGTTTACATGTCATGACTGCCCAACCGCTGATTGGTTACATTATTATTTTTTAAAAGTCAAATGTTGACTGTTGAACTATCTTGTGATATAAAATAATTTAAACGGTTGGGAATTTTGTGATTCATATTTATTTAGTGAGGCGCAGAAATTAAAGTACTTCGTTACTATTCTATGGTTATATTTCAGCCTTGTGCGAATACGAGGACATCTAGATGTACTTATTTATTGTTCGTTGAAATGGCATAGCTAAAGCATTTATTCTAAACACATAGTACCTTACTGGATTATTGGGAAATCATTCCAGGACTTGGATATTTATTTAATTTCTTTGAACTGCTATGAAACATTCAAGGAAGTTTGTGGCATTTAACTTTCATTGGACGTGCCTTTAAGTAAAACAGTGATTTTTCAGTGATGCAAGCACATAAACACATTTTAACCTTTCATTCGGAATTCTTCTGGAGCGTTTCCGGATTACTGTGAAACTGATAGTACATTTAGAAATATTTTAGATATTTAATGCCATATCGTGGATTAATTTTAATTCTTTCACTTTGTTTGACTTTCTGTTCTTGGGAAATGAATGTTTTGGATTATAGAATTCTTTTCTTGGTTTTTGCTTTTTTTCTTGTTGCGTAGTTTAAGCGCCTAGGAGGTATCAATACATACAGACAGAAACATATACATCAGTACATACATATATACATACATGCATGCATGCATGCATGCATGCTTGCATACATACATACATACATACATACATACATACATACATACATACATACATACATACATACATATATAATTTTTCAGAGTCTATTATAACGTAAATTATTCCATACCTTGGTATAGATTGATCTGAATAAAGTGATTTTAAGTCTTTATTAATCAAGAGAGTGATTATCTGGCATAACTTAATGGTCTAATCATTTGAGATTACTGATTAGTCTAATCATTTGGTATTACTGATTGAGCTAATCATATGGCATTACTGATTGGTCTAATCATTTGGCATTACTAACTGGTCTAATCATTTGACATTATTGATTAGTCTAATCGTTTGACATTGCTGATTGGTCTAATCATTTGACATCACTGATTGGTGTGTAGAGACCTTGTTTGTGTCATTCTGTTAATGTGAGCTGTGGCACTTTTACGAATCTCCGCTGCTAAAAGATGAACATTAACAAACGGGAGGATGAAGCATTGTACGAACTATTCAATTACACTTCTATCGTCATCCGCCCTGCAGATATCCGAACAGGAGTAGTTATTATGAATAAGAACGACTCCATGGTGGGATTGAGAATGCCCTGAGAGATAATGCCATATGTCAGACAGTTAAGGAGGATTTAACGAAATAGATTGAAAACAAGATCAGGCGTTTACTAGAGAGATTGTACAAAGGAGGAAGTATATCAAAATAACTATATGAGAAACGTGATATGCTATTAATTGACACCAGACGGAGCAGAACACGAGACAAATCCAAATATTCATCAAAAGAATCGCCCTATGGCAACACTTGTCAAGGGGAGGAATCAAGCATCGGAAAAGTTGCCAGGCTCTGCTGAAAATCATTTGGAACGTGTGGAACTTTGACTATGTATGAGAGACATTGCGGATTCCATTAATAAGATCCGCATTACTAAACAGTTGCCACCAGAGTTGACAATATTATTCAACTACAATTTGAAAGCATTATACCCGAATGTTCAGAGATATGAGGATCGTGACGCCTTCTGTGCCGAAGTAGATGCATGGTCCCTACGACTTGAGCCTTAATGATACTAGATACAGGTTTAGAAACCACATCATTTTACCTTCAACCGAAAATAGTTGTATCAAAATGAGGATATATAAATAAGGTCACATCAAGGAATGCATTTGTGTGAATATATGATATTCGAATAGGAAGATAAAAAGTCTCAGCGATATTTGGGGTTTCTGAATCCGGCGATTTGATTGCCTCAAGGAATTTTTACAGGCTAACGAATCCAGTACACCGGACAAATAACAAGTAGAGATGGGCTAATCGTCGGGAAGTATAGAATTATTTGATACTATGACACTACGTATAGGAAACACTACAGAAAGCATATATATATATATATATATATATATATATATATATATATATATATATATATATATATATATATATATATATATATATATATATATATATATATATATATATAAAGTCATCCCCAAAAAATGAAGCGGCCCATAAGTTTTGTACTCAAAAAGCGAAAACAGCGAATTTGTTCAAAAGTTGAAGATTACGGTCAACATCGAGAAGAACAATTCATCATTTGTAAACGCGTTACAATAATTTATTAGTAATAGTGAAACAATTGAAAAGGGTTGATACTTTAGATAGTAATGATGTTTTTAAGAACAATCCTAAATGAAAATTGACAGTGTACTACAAGTAGGAACATTATCTCAACGAGCAACCAAATCTGCAATATTCAAAAGAAAACAGCTTTCTATATGTCAGAGATTCTAAAATCCAATCTTCCCCAAATCCACCACTTATATATTCCTAGCGAGATAACAGTGTAAGATACATTTTAGTCATCAAGAATTATCAGAACTTTTCCACGCCACCAACAAAAAAGAATACATAATCAAAAGCCAAACAGATTGTTAATCATTAGGACATATCTAGACTGAGCTCTATATATACATGCGAAAAAGGAATTTCTTTATCCCAAAAAGTGCAGCTGAACCTTATCGAACTAGAATGAGATTGGAATTAGAATTAGATCATGATTCTGATGCAAATTATTGTAAAACACATTATCCAATCATTTAATGACAGGTATTGGGAAAATTATTGGTAGTATATAACTTAGTGTCGGGTATTGGGCACGTGCGTACTAAAATATAATTTAGTGACAGGTATTAGACACGTCTATGGTAAAATATAAATTAGTGATACTTCATAAGCACGTGAATGGTGAAAGATGACTTAATGATAGATATTGGGAAACTATGGTAAAATGTAGCATAGTAATCGGTATTGGGCACGTAAATGGTAAAATATAATTTAGTGACAGGTATTGGGAAAATTTATGTTAAAATAAAATGTAGTGACAGATATAGGGAAGGTATGTTAAAATATAATTTAGAGATATATATTATGTACGCGAATGGTTATACATAACTTAGTGATAAATATTGGGAAAGTTTATGGTAAAACATAACTAAGTGATAAATATTGGGAAAATATATGGTAAAACATAACTAAGTGATAAATATTGGGAAAATATATGGTAAAACATAACTTAGTGATAAATATTGGGAAAATATATGGTAAAACATAACTAAGTGATAAATATTGGGAAAGTGTATGGTAAAACATAACTTAGTGATAAATATTGGGAAAGTATATGGTAAAACATAACTTAGTGATGCATATTGGGAAAGATTATGGTAAAACATAGCTTAGTGATACATATTGGGAAAATATATGGTAAAACATAACTTAGTGATAAATATTGGGACAATATATGGTAAAATATAACTTAGTGATAAATATTGGGAAAGTGTATGGTAAAACATAACTTAGTGATAAATATTGGGAAAGTGTATGGGAAAACATAACTTAGTGATAAATATTGGGAAAGTATATGGTAAAACATAACTTAGTGATAAATATTGGGAAAATATATGGTAAAACATAACTTAGTGATGAATTTTGGGAAAGTATATGATAAAACATGACTTTTTGATAAATATTGGGTGAGTATATGGTAAAATATAACCTGGCGATAAATATTGGGAAAATATATGGTAAAACATAACTTAGTGATAAATATTGGGAAAATATATGGTAAAACATAACTTAGGGATAAGTATTGGGAAAATATATGGTAAAATATAACTTAGTGATAAATATTGGGAAAGTATATGGTAAAACATAACTTAGGGATAAGTATTGGGAAAATATATGGTAAAACATAACTTAGGGATAAATATTGGGAAAGTATATGGTAAAACATAACTTAGGGATAAATATTGGGAAAATATATGGTGAAACATAACTTAGCGATAAATATTGGGAAAATATATGGTAAAACATAACTTAGCGATAAATATTGGGAAAGTGTATCATAAAGTATCATAGAGGTTAATAAAAGAGTTTTTATGGACCAAAACCATTATCTTACCAACATTCTCAAGGTGAACTGTATTGACACTTCCAGCGACGGTAATATGCAGTGCAGGATTGCCCAACCTGTGATTGTGGGTAAGAATTTGGCTTCTATGCTTCATTATTCTTTTGTATTATTTGCGCCCTACTCCTCCCTTTCATCTCTATTATTTCATTACTAATCCTAGGAAAGCGAATTGTCTCAGATGAGATTTATTCGCAGGGGATTTGCTCAGATGAGATTTTTGGCAGGGAATTTGCTCAGATGAGATTTATTGAAACTGAATTCTCTCGGATGAGATTTATTGAAATTGAAATTGCTCAGATGATTTTTATTGGAAGTGAATTCTCTCAGATGAGATTTATTGGAAGTGAATTTGCTCAGATGAGATTATTGAAAGCGTATTCTATCTGATGAAATTTATTGGAAGTGAATTCTCTCAAATGAGATTTATTGGAAGTGAATTATCTCTGATGAGATCTACAAAGCTTAAATTATTTATAAAATGTAAACACCTTAAAGCAGAAAACAAACGACATTTAAATTCCACAAATTGTATTAGGTTGCAATGCTTGTTGTCTCCGTATAGGTACTACCGATTGGAAGCAAAATTACGCACGAACGCACGCACGTACGTACGTACGTAAATATGTATGAATGTATTTATGCATGTATGTATGTATGCTTGTCTGTACGTATTAATGGATGTATGCACGTACGTTTGTACGTTTGTATGTATGTATGTTTGTATGTATGTATGTATCTATGTATCTGTCGATTGGAAGGAAAATTCGTTGTCTCTTTGTTTGTATGTACCCATCGATTGGAAGGAAAATTTGCTGTCTCTATTTATATATGTACCTATCCACTGGAAAAAAATTCTTTCTCTCTTTTTATATGTACCCATCGATTGGAATGAAAATTCGTTGTCTCTGTTTTTGTATATACCTATCGATTGGAAGAAAATTTTGTCGTCTCTGTTTATGCATGTACCTTTCGATTGGAAGAAAAATTCATTGTCTCTATGTACGTATGTACCTATCGATTGGAAAGGAAATTCGTTGTTTCTGTGAAAGAATGTGTCTACCAATTGGAAGGAAACTTCATTGTCTCTGTGAAGGTATGTACCTATCAATTGAAAGAAAATTTCGTTGTCTCTGTATAGGTATTTGCCTACCAATTAGAAGGAAATTCGTTGTCCCTCTGTTGGTATGACGTAGGTAGGCTGAGTTCATTCTACGCCTATAATTATCATCAATCAGATGTGTATCTTTACAGCAGCTTTATTAGTTATCTAGTTATAATTATCATCAATCAGACGAGTATCTTCACAACAGCTGAGTTCAGTCTACAGTTATTATTATCACCAATTAGATATGTATCACTATCACAGCTGAGTTCATTTTCCATCTAGACTTGTCATCAACAATATATTTATCTTTACTATAGCTTAATTCATTCTCCAGCCATACATATCATCAGAATAAATTTTTATTTCCTGTCAAGAAGTAGTCAAAGTTGTTTATGCTGTTGTACTGTTTTCAAATACTTAGCAAAGCGGGGTGGGGGTGTACGTTGCCTTGATTGAGGATTCTGTGTGAGTATGATATTCCTTATTCTTTGAAATGTTGTATCAAGTGACTACTGTGATATTGGTAATAATATACACATATTTATAAAATACTGTATCTGTATGGATAAATATCAACGATTTTTTTCTGAGTAATATTACACGACCTTAGGTGCGACCTTTGAACATCGTCGAGCACTATGCATTAGCTTATTAAATGTCTCCTTTTGGTCTACATAACACTGAAATTTAGAGTCATAGTTTGAATGAATGCACAGTGAGAAACCTTTTCCAGTTAGTCTGTAATGAATGGATTTTGTTGGGAGGGGGGTGTTTTGGTTTTGTTTGTTTTTTATTCAACTCAATTTTGCTTTTCTGCTTATGATGGACTGGATTTATTGGGTCAATTCAGTGCTGTATGGAGAATCTGATTTCAGTTAGAAATGTAGTCGAAATTACAATACAATTTTGGTGTTGTCAGGTTTTCCATGACATGGGTAATGTCATCTGGATTTGCAGAACTAACTAACAAAGTACATTTTGAGAACATTCCAGATGCACAAATGTAAACATATTTATTACCATTCTTATTACCAGGAAAAGAAGACATGTTTATACCCTGCGTTATGTATATTTAATTTAATTGTTTCTCTTTAGTTTTAATTTTTTTATTCCATTACATGCTATAGTAATGTAACATTGTTTACTGGACTTGACCTTGTCCAGAATTGAGTTCAGTTCTGTTTGACCTGACTGACTTTTTTAATTATTTTTATTTCATTGACGTAAACAACTACAAATAGAAATATTGTATCTAGTTGTTGACCTTTTTCCAAATCAATGACAGTTTTGGTAAACAACTTTTTATTATTTTTTTATCTTTCTCAGAGTAAGAATCATTAAGTTCAGTCAAGGTCATACCTGGACTACGTGATTTTAAGCATATGTCAATTGGTAACAAACTTCTATTGTTTCCAGAAGAAAAAACTTTTGACCCTCATCCAAGTATCTGTTTTGCGTCTTAATTACTCGTATAACTGCATTTTTTTATAAAGGTTTGTCAGTGGGGCTTAAAATACTTGACACGTTAAGATGTATTATGTTGTGACCAGTTCGGGCTGAATTTTATTTTCTTCAACTTATTGAACTCAAGTGATTATTTACCCTGAAAATACAAAAGTGCCCTGACAAAATTCTTCGAGAAAGACGTTCATTGGAATTTATACTGACTTCAAAACTGGAATAATATTTTCTGTGATTCAACAAGAGACTCTTGACATATCTGCACTTCGTAGGATATTACAGACGTCATCGCCTTCAATTTCGGATTTCATCAAGACTCGAACTCAGTTTCATTCAGGACTTTTTATTAGTCGGACTTCTATTATTTTTAATTCTTGGATTTTTTTTGGATTTAATTCGCAAAACCGTAAGTCCTTTTATCTCACTTTTCACTTTGCATTCTAGAGAAATCAATTATTTGTTAAATTTTACAAATTTTATTGCCTTCACTCTTTTATGTTACTTATTTTATGAGCATAGACTCGTCCTAGGGATACGAATTTTACTAAAATATTTCAGAAATCTCTGTTTTTGAAATTTAAATTTCATTTGTTTCTGAATGTTTTAAATTCCAATTATTATTTCACGTTAGAAATCTTTAGTAAAATCAGCAAGCTTTTTACAATATCATCAAAAGTAGAGACTTTTTTTAATTCTACCCAGGTGTGGTTATAAATTTTGAACATGGAAGTTCAGCTAAGAAAGTTGGAATTAGAGATAAGACAGGTTCAGTTTCAGATAGAAATGATACAAATGGAAAAAGAGAGTGAAGACAGAGAAAGACAATGGCAGAAAGAAAGAGAGGATAAACAAACACAAAGAGAAAAGGAAAAAATGAAATTTCAGATAAGATTAAAAGAATTAGAGCTGGCAAAGAAAAGCACTCCCCCACTTTTGATATATTAATAAATATCAAGTTAGTACCCCCATTTCCGGAAAAAGAAGTAGATCAGTATTTTGTTCATTTGGAGAAAATTGCTGAAATTTTGAAGTGGCTAAGAGAGTACTGGACTCTATTATTACAATGTGTACTTACTCGTAAAGCTCGTGATATTTACATTTCAGTGTCACTACAGCAGAGTGCTGATTATGACCTTGTTAAGGACTATATCTTAAGGGGTTATGAGTTGGTACCCGAGGCTTATCGACAAGGTTTTAGGAATTCTAGAAAATCAACTGACCAGACCTATGTCGAATTTGCATGGAGAAAAGCATGACAATTTGAAAGGTGCAGCTCTTCTAGAAAGGTTAATAAAGATTACGAAAATATCAGACAAATCGTACTACATGAGGAGTTCAAGAACTGTGTCCATAGTGACAATAAGACTTATCTTGATGAGAATAAGGTCTAAACCTTGAAAAATGCTGCTCGTACTGCTGACGAGTATTCCTTAGCTCATAAAGTTTCTTTTGTAAGTAAGTCTTCCACTCAGAAGTCGCCTGGTAAAAAAAAAAATATTTCAGCCTAATACGAGGCCTTCTAAATTTAAATCTGGCACAACTTTTAGAAATCAAGTTACTGATAAGCTTGATCAGAAATCCTTATCTCTTCCAACGTGTACCTATTGCAAGAAGAAAGGACACGTTATTTCTGATTGCTACAAATTGAAAAATAAGCATCAGAATCAAGACAGATCTATTCCAGATGCTCTTATTTCTAAGAGGTCAAGGTCACGGTCATGTATTGAAAGCAATACATTTGTTGGGTCTAATAAACTCCAGTCTGATTGTATTATGGAGAATTATGAACCATTCATGTCGATGGGTTCTATATCACTCTTGGATGATTTGGCCAATCCCATCCCTGTTAAAATTTTAAAGGACACTGGAGCTTCTCAGAGTCTTTTATTATCAGGTACTTTGCCTTTTTTCTCAGAAGTCTTCTTCTAATGAGAGTGTTCTTATTCAGAGGGTAGAGTGTGGCTTTGTTAATGTTCCTCTCCATTGGGTAAATTTGTCATCAGACTTAGTCTCAGGAAATGTGACAGTCGGAACAGTGTCTTCTTTACCCATTGAGGGCATTAATTTATTACTAGTCAATGACCTAGCTGGAGATAAGGTTGGGGTTAATCGACTTGTAATTGACAAGCCTTGTTTGAATCAGAAGGTCGATCCTATTGAAAAAGAATTCCCTGATTTATACCCAGCTTGTGCAGTTACTAGAGCTATGGCAAAGAAAGCTCTTGAGAATGATCTTGACCAGGAATGCATTCCTTTAGCTGATACATGTATTGGTCAGGCTTTTGATGAGGTCAATTTCACTCCTTGTTTGGATCAATCAAACGGTATTGATCACAGTTATCCTCTTTTAACTACTCATTTTCATTATTCTAATCAGGGTGACAAACGACAATCACTTGTCGTCGAACAGGAAAAAGATCCTGAGATCTCTTGTTTGTTTCAAAGGGCCATTAGTGAAACTGAAGCCACAGAAGTACCTGTCTGTTATTTCATTAAAAATGGGATTCTTATGAGAAAATGGAGACCTCCTGAGGTACCTGCTGGTGACAAGTGGCCAGTGAACTATCAAATTGTAGTTTCAAAATCGTACAGACAGGACATTCTCAGTCTGGCCCATGAAATTCCTTTGGCTGGTCATTTAGGGATTAATAAGACTTATCAGAAGAGCTTGAATCACTTCTATTGGCCAAAAATTAAAAGTGATGTTTGTAAATACTGCAGATCTTGTCATACTTGTCAGATAGTAGGAAAACCCAATCAGAAAATACCTAAAGCTCATCTGCAACCTAATCCTGCATTTGATGAACCATTTAGCAGAATAATGGTAGACTGTGTTGGTCCCTTACCTAAGACCAAGTCAGGCAACCAATACTTGTTGTCAACAAGATTCCCAGAGGCAATTCCTTAGAGGAATAATAAAACTAAAACAATAGTGACAGCTTTGATAAAGTTTTTTACTCAGTTTGGCCTTCCCAAATCTGTCCAATCTGATCAAGGACAAGGTTTATGTCTGGAATTTTCCAGCAAGTTATGTACGAATTAGGCATCCAACAATTCAAATCTTCTGCCTATCACCCTGAGAGCCAAGGGGCTTTAGAAAGATTTCATCAAACTTTGAAAAATATGATTAGGTCATATTGTTTTGATACGGGTAAAGATTGGGATGAAGGCGTTCATTTGCTATTGTTTGCTGTTAGGGAATCAGTTCAAGAATCTTCAGGATTCAGTCCCTTTGAACTAGTTTTTGGACACACTGTGTGTGGACCACTGAAGTTGTCAAAAGAGAAATACTGAAATCAGTCTTCTCGATTATGTTTCCAATTTTAACTATAAGTTGTCAAAGGCCTGTGAAGTTGCAAGAGCTAATCTGCACTCTACTCAGTCAAAAATGTAATTAAGGTATGATAAAAATACAACGGAAAGGAGTTTTCAGCCTGGTGATAGAGTTCTGGCTCTCTTGCCCATACCACAAAATCCTCTTCGGGCCAAGTATTATGGTCACTACACATTTGAAAAGAAAGTAAATGATTTAAATTTCATCATAAATACTCCTGGGAGGTGAAAACAAAAACAACTTTGCCACATAAATATATTAAAGGCGTATGTTGAGAGAAATAGCCAGGTTAATTTGCAGTTAATTTAGTTGTACCTGTCCCACTCAGTGAGGATTTAAGTGAAGGAATGCAATCGAACTCAACTGAGTTTGGAGTAACAAATCTTCGGAATTCAGAAATAATGCATAATCTGGACCAAAACTTTCACATTTGCAACAACACGAAACGAATGAACTTAAACAGTTATTACTTGAATATGAGTACTTATTTCCAGATGTTCCTACGAGAACAAATAAAACCTACCATGACGTTGAAATTGTAAATTCCACACCTGCGAAACAACACCCATACAGGATGAACCCTCTCAAATAGGAATACTTGAAAAAAGAAATTCATTATTTGCTGGAAAATGATTTTATAGAACCGAGTAAAAGTGACTGAAGTTCACCATGTATACTTGTTCCGAAACCAGACAATACTTTCTGCATGTGCACTAATTATAGAAAGGTGAATATTGTGACTACAACAGATTCATTTCCATTACCAAGAATCGATGACTGCATTGATAAAATTGGAAATGCAAAGTATGTCACCAAATTTGACCTTTTGAAAGGATTTTTGCAAATTCCACTGACGGAAAGGGCAAAGAAAATTTCGGCATTTGTGACTCCAGATGGACTTTATCGATATAAAGTGATGCCGTTTAGGATGAATGGTTTACGTAGTAGTTTTCAACGTTTAATGAACATGATTACATCTGGTCCAGATAATTGTGATGCTTACATTGATGATGTAATCATCTGCAACGACACCTGGAAAGAACATTTAGCAACAATTCGGAAATTCTTTGACAGATTCACTGATGCAAGTTTGACAATTAATTTATCCAAACATGAGTTCTGCCGTGCTTGTGTAACATTTCTAGGGCATATTGTGGGACATGGACAAGTTAAACCTATAGAAGCTAATGCCTAGGCTATCTCTGAATTCCCTGTGCCTGTCAGTAAAAAGCAACTGATGCGATTTTTGGGTATGGCTGGATACTATCGGAAATTTTGTTCCAATGTTTCCATAATTGCTGAACCCCTGACAAATTTATTGAACAAGAAAACCAAGTTTCATTGGTCTGCAAAAATGTCAGGAGGCTTTCGATAAGTCAAAGGCCATACTTGAGAGTGCACCAGTTCTTACAGCTCCAAATTTCAGTCAATCATTTAAACTGTCTGTTGATGCAAGTGATGTTGTTGACATTGCTAATATTACATTCATTAGTTGCATGTTTGGAATTTTCGTTTGTGACTCAGTGAACTCAACTACATCGTTTACTTCATCATCTCTAAATTCAAATGGTAGAAACAGAAAGTTTAGTAAATTCATAAACAAAACTAATCAACCAATATCCTGAAGCGTCTACTACATGAGTGTACTTGATTTGCTTACAAAGTAGTTCCTAATGCACTATAACATTTTGTAGGCACACTTGAACGATTCTAACAATGTAAAGTTAACGGAGAAAAAATGAGCATATAATAATATAAATTCTATATATGTGTCATATACAACATATCACTGATGGAGCAATGGCGTCATTAAGTTAAAGACATAATGACCGAAATATTTGAGTGCATTTTAAAGTCGTTTTACTATAACATCATGTGGTTTGTAATTTTGTCGAATAAAACCCAATGTGATATACAAGTCAATAAATTATTCATCTCATCAATATAAACGTGCATTTTGAACTAAGTCAAAATAAATTTTCTGTTTAATATATGTTGTAATTATGATTTCAAGTGTATTAGGTGCATTTTATACACAAATCAAGTAGGCTTGTACATATAACTGAGTGTATGCCTTGCATGTTATATATAAATCTAGTGGGGTTGTGCGTTTAATTCCGCCTTCCTAGCAGGTTAAGTTCTCGTGCTTGCCGTGTCCTTACCTTCGACTTCGTGCTATTTCTTTGTGGCCATGAGAGCATGACCAAATGGGTTAGTGCGTTGATTGCTAAGAGACGGATGATAGTTGTGGTTGAGACACTAGTTCGACTCCAACTTATAAGGAATTATAACTCATTGATCTGCTTTACTTTATTGTTGTCGGTATGTAT
>JAECUM010026321.1:0-46381 GCA_016617855.1 Megalonaias nervosa
CTCGAAATACTAATCGGAGGAAAACGAGCTGGTAATAATTCTCCAGAAATAATTAATGAAGCAGCTGATATCTGTAAACGGTTATTTACCGGTGGTGTTATGGACGTTGATGTTTATCAGTCTCTTATTAATGAAATTGCCGATGACTACTACAGCGACTAAGTACGTAATTAAATACAATTACTATAATAAAATGATCGTACACGGTACTCAACGTGGACCAACCATGGTCAGGGTAATAAACTCACGATTACCAGTATACAAAACAACCTACGGAGATGGACTAGGTGATGTTGTTCATGGTCTATTTAGAAGGATAGCCCCAAAAGCAATACCGATCGCAAAGCAACTGGGAATGAAAGCTATTGATGTTGTTCGTGAAAAAGGTATTGGTGCTGTTGGTAATCTCGCTGGTAAAGCATTTTCAGCGATCAAAGATAGACTAGCACGATTAATACGACGAAAACCTCAGCCACCAGTAAAATTACCTAGTACTGAAGTAATGCCTGCAAATGTCAGTAAAATAATAAATCAAGTTGCGAATCAAAAACTAGCAGAGTTGGCTGATGTACCAATGTCAGAAAAAGAAAAAAATATAACCGCTAGTCTGATAGCAGGAAGTGGTCTTCGTTTTAGACGATAATAATTATAATAAATATGTTCAAGCGCATATCTGATACAGCATTCGACATGGACGCACCAGTACTCAAAGATGAGTCTGTGCGTGATTATCAATATTATTCTTATGACGCTCGAATTCCAGATCAGCGTGGACGAATTGAACTACAAGTTCAGGATACAAGTAGGTACTTCCTACCCGCTGAGGCTTTTATTGAGGTTGAAGGTGAAATTTTAAATATCGCTAATCCTGCAGCACCAGTAGCATATGGAGACGATGTTAGTGTCGGGTTTGTTAATAATGGTATTATGGCGTTATTTGATGGCGCCACGTATATGATTGACGGAAAAAATATTGAATCAATTCAGAAGGACGTTGATGTTGCTACAACGATGTTAGGTCTAGCACGATATAGCGACGATTATTCAAGATCAACTGGTGCATCAAAGATGTTTGCAAAGGATACAACTGATTCTCCAGAGTATCAACAATATGAAATAGGACGACCAAGAAATTTTGCTAGAAACGCCGATGCGGATGTACAAAGTATGATTATTAATGTAGATCCAGATTTCAACTTAGGATTTAGATCACGTCGAGCAATGTTGCGTGGTGGAAGAAGAGCATTTTCATGTGCCATTTCACTATCACATATCTTTGGATTTTGTAGAAATGTCAGAAAAGTCATTTTTGGAGCCAAACATACGGTTGTACTTGTACGAAAAGAAACTGACAACGATGCATTATGGCGACCCGCTGGTGATGCTGGTAGAGTAATTCTGACAAAACTTCCATTATGGATGCCAGTGATGACTCCAACAGTACCTGAAGAAGATCGGTTACTTGCTTTTATGAGTCAAGGTGGTAAATCAGCATAATCGTGGTTAACAATGACCACAGATGCTATCCAGAGTAATATTAATGGTCTATTTACGTGGCAGATAGCTTCTCAGCAAGGTGTTTCTGCGCCACGACATATATTTATTGCGCTTCAAGATGCTGCACGGGTGGATAATCAACTACGTAGTATTATGATATTTGACAATCTTGGTGTTTCCGAGGTTTCTTTAAGAATAAATGGACATCAAGAACCATCTGAGGATATATTACTGAATTTCGAGCAAAATCATGTAGCACGTGCATAACATCGTCTGATGACGTTCATGGGACGCGATCAAAATATTGATACTGGTTTACAAATATCACAATTGGATTTTACAACCCTATATCCGATTTATTACTTTTCGCTCGAACATTTAGATTTAACCAGACAGTCAGTAGTCAATATACACTTTCGAGCTCGTGTGACAATAGGAGCTATTGCCAATTACAGAGCAACTGCTGTCATACTCAGCGATAAATCAATGTTACTTGAAGGTGTTGGTGGACGAATGAGAGTCGTTGATGCTCCAGTAGAAAACATGTAATTAGATCGTTTATAAATATTATAATGTCGTATAATCACGTTAGTGTTAGTCTGACTCCTGGTCAGATTAAAAAGATACAATCAGCATCAAAAAATAATTGTGGATTAAAAATATTGCTAAAGAAAGAGCAGATGAGCGGCTCAAATAAATTATCTCTTACAGAACGTCAGCTCAGGCATTTCAATGAAGCCAAAAAATCAAATAAAGGTATAAAACTTAATCTTTCTGCGGATGCCATTAAAGATATCATTAAGACGGGTGGTATATTTCCACTTCTTGCTGCTATACCAGCATTAATAGCCGCTGCAGCCCAGCTGTTGCAAAAGCAGCTGCATTAGGCGCTGTTGGAACCGCTGCTGGAATGGCATTAAAGAAAGCAACAGGAAAGGGAATTAAAAAAAAGGGAAGGGGTCTAAGATTACCAGGGACTCCACATTCATGGTACGGAAAAGGCCTAAGATTACCAGGGACAGTTTACTGATATCTCCTATGTCCAATTTTGATTTACTAGATGCTGCTAAAAAATTAAAAATAAAAAATTTTAGAGGAGTTTTTATGCGTGATCAATTACCGAAACAACCAAACAATATTGAAACCGGTATTATTAATCTCGATGAAAACTCTGGCCCAGGCACACATTGGGTTGGATATGCAATTGATCCACGTGGAATTATTTATTTTGATTCATATGGACTAGCTCCACCAAAAGAATTCTTAAAGTATATTAGCGGCGATCAAAGTACTCCAGTATGGTATTCAACGTTACCAACACAAACATTAACTGATCCACCAATATGTGGTCGAGAAGTACTTAATGTACTTGATGCTGTATCAAAATCAACAAAACCACCTCACAAAGTTGTACATGAATATACTACGTTGTCACATTTAAATAGACATTAGTAAATATAATGGTGGATATTTACGGAAGATCTTCTCGTGGTAAAGCTCAGCAGCAAGCTGATTTATCTAAATACGCAACTCTCGATCAGCTCAGAAATGAGATTGATGATTTATTAAACATAACCAGTGTGGATCAAAATGAAGTAGTTGTTTTTCAGGATAAGGAAGGACGATTAAAAACTAGTAATATACATCTACCAGATGTACTTATACGAGTTCCTAATGCGGTTGTTAATAATATAGTTACTTTTACTGATCAGGGTAAAATACAAGATTCCGGTACATCAGTCAGCGATTATATTAAGAAAGCTGGTGATTTGTTTACGGGTAGCATTATTATGAATCAAAATAAAATTATAGACCTTGGAAACCCAGTCACAGATACAGACGCCGCAACAAAGAAATACGTCGACGATCAAGAATCTAAATACGTATTGGCCAACGGCGGTATAATGCGTGCATTTCTTAATATGAATAATAATGGTATTAATAATCTTAGAACACCAGAATATGATTTTGATGCTGCGACGAAGAAATATGTAGACGATAGCAACATTCCTATAACAACTTCGCTAGCTACAATCAATAATGAAATGACTACACTAAATAATACTTTTACTAATCACGTACAAACTTTTTTAAATTTTCGTAGAAACATAAACAAACCCATTAAAGATTTTTTTGGTGATCCACCAATCGTTGACATAAAACTAGCCGACGTTAACATGAAACTCAATGATATTGTCAGTGGAATACCTAATATTGTTCAAAAAACTAATCTGATTAAAATTCCACACGGACAAATTAAAAATATCGTATATACAGTAGCATGAGGATCAACAACATGGACACCGCAAAATAACACACTCGAACATACCGCAGAAGTAACTGGGTTATACAGGCTATCTATGTACGGTTCGGAAATCACTGCGGCAACTTCATTATCACCGAATGTATATCATAATCCTCTATTGGTGATGCTAACCAAGAACATCAAAGAAATCTTTACGTTAATATCAACGGAAATACCTCCGAGACGTTACTGGTGGTGCCTAGAATTCGTAACTGAAACTTAATTAAATGACGTTGTTAGTATAATTGATCAACCTCAGTCTCGCATCGACGTTCAACGTTACAGATGCAATCAGATATGTGAGCGTCTGACTAAACTAAATAATTTTATCGACTATTATAACACGAAAATAAAAAAATACAAAAGGCGTATAGTTGTTATTGATGAAGTTGTTTACACGGTTTCTGCTGTTATTGCTGGAACAGGATTATTATTATCAACATTGACGATGACAGTACCTACTGTTATAACTATCATTGTTTCAGCAGCAGCAGCAGGAAGGGTGAACAGACCACTTTGTACGAGACCTTATTTTACAAAAATAAAGGTTCCTACAGGGGCTGAAAAATAAGGTCAATAATGATAAACCGAACCCTCCTAACAATATTATTACCGTATAGTTTGAAAAAACGGATAATAAATCATTTTAGTTAGCTCATTTTTGTTACTATTTTTGACATTTTTGTTTTTTGTGTTATAGTGCGTTTAGTTTACTTACCGGGTCACTCAATTTTTGTCATTCACCCTTCCTGCTGCTATTCGATTTAAAAAAGAATCGTTAACAAGGAAGGGTGAACAGACCACTCTTATAATTAAGCCAAATTTTAGTGATAATTGAGGTAAGTGGTCTGTTCGACTGCCATACCGCGCATATCCTCCCCCCCCCCTCTTGTCTGCTGTTATCTTACACACACATGTGGTCATTCACCCTTCCTGCTGCTTACATGTACTGAGATAGGTATGCGTACCGATTTTTCAAGGACGTGTGTGGTAGTTCAAACAATAGCTGTGTTTATCACCGCGGATATCTCCCCGGAGATAGGTATTTGTGTGCAGTTTATTTCCGTGTTTTAATTTTAAATACAATGCATTTTAATCGGTTCATATATATAATGGCAAAATATCTTAATAAAATTATAAATATTTATTTATTTGTAAAATCAGATATCAAATGCTATTGCACAATAATCACATATAATAATTTCTAAAACGTATATCCGTAGTCGAGTTCGTTAGCTCAATGTTAAAGTTGCTGGAAACTTTAATACTGATGTTTGCGGTTCGACCCCAGATCTCGCCGAGATGGGTTCGGGTCCCCAGGTCGCCCACGTCTTTTAATAAGTAGGGGGGGAGGCATCCCCTGAGATTTCGATAAACCACCACGTATCTCGTGGTCGGATTCTATTTTGGAATTCTACCCCGGGGTTTCGTGGGGGGTTTATCGAAATCGCAATGCCTAGAGAGCCTTCTGAATTGCTAATATTTCCCTTTCGTCGATTAGAAATTCGCCGGGAGGTGTGTCTATGCAATACCCCCCTAAAATAATCAGTAGCATGCCTTGAGCTCTCTGCCCCATGGAAGAACCCCCCAAATAAACATCCAGAAAGGGTGTTAGCCAAAAGAAACAGAACATGGGCGTGCCGCATAATACGTCATAAGAGAGACGATAATGTAAGGACCCCATGAAAGTCACACAGGCTATCGAGGGGCTCCATTGAAGGGTAATCGCTGGGATCTACTGATTATTTTTGATAAATTAAAATACAGACAAACATGCATACATACAGACATACATAGAAAGGGGAAATAATTCTCTAGCAGAGGAGGAGCAGAGTTATCGCGTTTTATTAAGTATTTTTGGTGATTTCAAATTCAATTAAATATCTATTATAAATATTATTTAATAATGAATATTGGAGAACCACACTCAGCTAGATTAGCACGAGAAAGACTAGAGGCAATTAGAAAATATTTACCTGTTCGTGATGCTGTCAAGCAACAATTACAAGAACGACAGGAATCTCAAGTTGAGTTTGAGGAGGATACAAAACAATTATTTAAACCTATTACAGAGACAACTAAACCTCTTCTTCCTGTGTTAGAAAAAACTTCTGAAGCAACTGGAAAAATAGCAGAAAGAACAAAACAGACAAAAAGAATTTTACGTGGACTTCCAGCTGAAATAACTGCTGCGATGTCAGTCCCGGAAATACCTGAAGATGAAGATCAGCCTGGAGGTGCTGAAGCACCAGCCCCCCAACAAAAGAGTCATGTAATAAGTAATGTTGAACTGATAAATAAATTTGATAAAAAAATCATTAATTACATTATTGGCTTTTCCCATCTAGATCAACTAGTTAGTTTTGCTTTTGGTGGTTTTAGTCGAAGAGATAAATTAATGAAACCTGAATACGCTAAAGATATTAAAACCCGTGAACAGTGGCAAAAATATTTATATCGCATATTTATGGATGTTGAACGAATTAAAGAGAATGATCAAGTATATCAGGATTATGTTAGTAAAATTAATAAATTAATCAAATTAGAAAATGAGAAAAAACAAAGTAAAAAACCTTCAAAACAAACAGCACCAAAATCACAAATACCAGTTCTATCTCCTACACCAAAGAAAACAACATCACCAAAACCAAGTGAAGAGGAAGAAGAAGAATTTCAAGACGCTCCCGGCGTAATTGGAAGTGGTTTAGGAAGTGGTCTTATTACTTGTCCCAATAATGTCCTTGCTGATGTTGATCGATTAGAAATCCTCATTGGAGGAAAACGAGCTGGTAATAATTCCCTAGAAATAATTAATGAAGCGGCCGATATCTGTAGACGATTATTTACAGGCGGTATCATGGACGTTGATGTTTATCAGTCTCTAATTAATGAAATTGCCGATGACTACTACAGTGACTGAGTACGTAATTAAATACAATTACTATAATAAAATGATCGTACATAGTACTCAACGTGGACCAACTATGGTCAGGGTAATAAATTCAAGATTACCAGTATACAAGACAACCTACGGAGATGGACTAGGTGATGTTGTTCAGGGTCTATTTAGAAGGATAGCCCCAAAAACAATACCGATCGCAAAGCAACTGGGAATGAAAGCTATTGATGTTGTTCGTGAAAAAGGTATTGGTGCTGTTGGTAATGTTGCTGGTAAAGCATTTACAGCGATTAAAGATAGATTAACACGATTAATACGCAGACCTGCGGTCCGACC
The DNA here is from genome assembly GCA_016617855.1 of Megalonaias nervosa. Taxonomy (NCBI): domain Eukaryota; kingdom Metazoa; phylum Mollusca; class Bivalvia; order Unionida; family Unionidae; genus Megalonaias; species Megalonaias nervosa. Next base: position 7,038 of record JAECUM010026321.1, read on the forward strand.
TCAATCTGTAAAATTACCTAGTACAGAAGTAATGCCTGCAAATGTCAGTAAAATAATAAATCAAGTTGCTAATCAAAAACTAGCAGAGTTGGCTGATGTACCAATGTCAGAAAAAGAAAAAATATAACCGCTAGTCTGATAGCAGGAAGTGGTCTTCGTTTTAGACGATAATAATTATAATAAATATGTTTAAGCGCATATCTGATCCAGCATTTGACATGGACGCACCAGTACTTAAAGATGAGTCTGTGCGTGATTATCAATATTATTCTTATGACGCTCGAATTCCAGATCAGCGTGGACGAATTGAATTACAAGTTCAGGATACAAGTAGGTATTTCTTACCCGCTGAGGTTTTTATTGAAGTAGAAGGTGAAATTTTAAATATCGCTAATCCTGCAGCACCAGTAGCATATGGAGACGATGTTAGGGTTGGTTTTGTTAATAATGGTATTATGGCGTTATTTGATAGCGCTACGTACATGATTGATGGTAAAAATATTGAATCAATTCAGAAGGACGTTGATGTTGCTACAACAATATTAGGTCTAGCACGATATAGCGACGATTATTCAAGATCAATTGGTCCATCAATGATGTTTGTAAAGGATACTTCTAACTACCCTGATAACAGACAGTATAATATAAGACGACCAAGAAATGCCGACGATACTGCTGACGCTCCTGTGTGGCCGGTGGTTCATGGTGCTAATCCAGAATTTAACTTAGGATTTGCAGCACGTCGATCAATATTGAAAGGTAACAGAAGAACGTTTTCATGTTCAATTCCATTGTCACATATCTTTGGATTCTGTAGAAATGTCAGAAAAGTAATTTTCGGAGCTAAACATACAGTTGTACTTGTACGAAAAGCAACCGACAACGATGCATTATGGAGACCCATTGGTGATCCTGGCAAAGTAATTCTTACAAAACTTTCATTGTGGATGCCGGTGATGACTCCATCAATAACTGAAGAAGATCGTCTACTCTCTTTTATGAATCAGGGTGGTAAATCAGCATTATCGTGGTTAACAATGACCACAGATGCTATCCAGAGTAATATTAATGGTTTATTTACGTGGCAAATAGCATCACAACAAGGTATTTCTGCACCACGACATATATTTATTGCATTTCAAGATGCTGCACGGGTGGATGATCAAACACGTAGTATTATGATATTTGATAATCTTGGTGTTTCCGAAGTTTTCTTAAGAATAAATGGACATCAAGAACCATCCGAGGATATTTTACTGAATTTCGATCAAAATCATGTAGCACGTGTATATCACCGTCTAATGACGTTCATGGGACGTGATCAAAATGTTGATACTGGTTTACAAATATCACAATTGGATTTTACAACATTATACCCAATTTATTATTTTTCGCTCGAACATTTAGATTTAACCAGACAATCTGTAGTCGATATACATTTTCGAGCTCGTGTTAATAGAGATATTGGAGCTATTGCCAATTACAGAGCAATTGCTGTCATACTCAGCGATAAATCGATGTTACTTGAAGGTGCTGGTGGACGAATGAGAGTCGTTGATGCTCCAGTAGAAAACATGTAATTAGATTATTTATAAATATTATAATGTCGTATAATAATGTTAGTGTTAGTCTGACTCCTGGTCAGATTAAAAAGATACAATCAGCATCAAAAAATAATTGTGGATTAAAAATATTGCTAAAGAAAGATCAGATGAGCGGCTCAAATAAATTATCTCTTACAGAACGTCAGCTCGGGCATTTCAATGAAGCAAAAAAATCAAATAAAGGTATAAAACTTAATCTTTCTGCGGGTGCCATTAAAGATATCATTAAGACGGGTGGTATATTTTCACTTCTTGCTGCTATACCAGCATTAATTGCCGCTGCAGCCCCAGCTGTTGCAAAAGCAGCTGCATTAGGTGCTGTTGGAACTGCTGCTGGAATGGCATTAAAGAAAGCAACTGGACAGGGAATCAAAAAAAAAAGGAAGGGGTCTAAGATTACCAGGGACCCCACACTGGTACGGAAAAGGCCTAAGATTACCAGGGACAATTTACTGATATCTCCTATGTCCAATTTTGATTTACTAGATGCTGCTAAAAAATTAAAAATAAAAAATTTTAGAGGAGTTTTTATGCGCGATCAATTACCGAAACAACCAAATAACATTGAAACAGGTATTATTAATCTCGATGAAAATTCTGGTCCAGGCACGCATTGGGTCGGATATGCAATTGATCCACGTGGAATTATTTATTTTGATTCATATGGACTAGCTCCACCAAAAGAATTCTTAAAGTATATTAGCGGCTATCAAAGTATTCCAATATGGCATTCAACGTTACCAACACAAACATTAACTGATCCACCAATATGTGGTCGAGAAGTACTTAACGTACTTGATGCTATATCAAAATCAACAAAACCACCCCACAAAGTTGTACATGAATATACTACGACGTCATATTTAAACAGACATTAGTAAATATAATGGTAGATATTTATGGAAGATCTTCTCGTGGTAAAGGTCATCAGCAGGCTGATTTATCTAAGTATGCAACTCTTGATCAACTCAGAAATGAAATTGATGATTTATTAAATCTCGCAAGTGTGGATCAAAATGAAGTAGTTGTTTTTCAGGATAAGGAAGGACGATTAAAAACGAGTAATATACAACTATCAGATGTTCTTATAAGAATTCCAACTGCAGTCGTTGATAATATAGTTATTTTTGCCGATCAAGGTAAAATACAAGATTCTGGTACATCACTCAGTAATTATATTAAGAAATCCGGCGATGTATTTACCGGAGACATTAATATGAATCAGAATAAAATTACAGATCTTGGAAATCCAACCGCAGATGCAGACGCCGCAACAAAGAAATATGTCGACGATCAAGAATCTAAGTACGTATTGACCAACGGCGGTATAATGCGTGCATTTCTCGACATGAATAATAATGGCATTAATAATCTTAGAACACCAGAATATAATTTTGATGCTGCGACGAAGAAATACGTTGATGATAAGGAAATTCCGATCGGGAATGAAATAACCACATTAAAACTAATTATGATAATCTTGCAGAAACTCTTACTAAACATATAGAACTGTTCTTAAATTTTCGTAGAAATGTAAACAAACCCATTAAAGATTTTTTTGGTGATTCACCAACCGTTGACATAAAACTAGCCGACATTAACACGAAACTCAATGATATTGCCAGTGGAATACCTAATATTGTTCAAAAAACTAATCTGATTAAAATTCCACACGGACAAATTAAAAATATCGTATACACAGTAGCATCAGGACAATCAACATGGACATCACAAAATAATACTATCAAATATACCGCAGAAGTTACTGGTATTTACAGGCTGTCCGTATTTAGTGATGAAAGATTTGTTATAATTAACAGATATATATTGCGTCATTCAACTGATTCTCTCTCTGGAGTTGTATCTATATTGTTAAGAAAAGATGTTGAAGAAATATTTATACTGAGAATATATGATCAAACAATAACCTCAGAGCCTTATTGGTGGCATATGGAATTTGTGGCTGAAACACCGCAATTAATCACTTAATATAATAATAATGGATCAACCTCAGTCTCGCATTGACGTTCAACGTTACAGATGCAATCAAGTATGTGAGCGTCTCACTAAACTAAATAATTTTATCGACTATTATAACACGAAAATAAAAAAATACAAAAGACGTATAGTTGTCATCGATGTAGTTGTTTACTCGGTTTCTGCTGTTATTACTGGAACAGGATTATTATTATCAACATTGACGATGACAGCACCTACTATTATAACCATTATCGTTTCAGCATCAACGACTATTGCTGGAGTTCTCGGTATTATAACCAAAAAGATACATACTTGTACAAATGCTAAATTGCACGATTATATGATTAAATTACACACAGTGGCAGAGGCATGTTCTAAATTATCTTTATATATTTCTTCGTGTGTCAGTGATGGTGAAATATCTGATACTGAATTCGCGATGATGATGAAAACTTATGATGATGCTTTTAAAGTGATCGCAAATGATTTTAATGAATTAAATAACAACAATAATAATAATGACAGACAGGGAGTTACTTCAGCAGATCGTCACTAATACAACTCCGTCAAAAACTTCTATGATATCATTAAGTTCGACTAATCCTGAGTTTAGTGTCAATTTTCCAACCGCAATTCCTTCAAAAGAAATAGCATTAGCACAATTGCGAGTTTATTATAGCTGGCCCAACATTAGATCAAAACCATTTGGTGGACTACAGCCAAATAATTCATTAATATTCGCTAATAAGAATAAGCCTGATGGAACTCCTGATTGGCAAATAGTTTCTATTCCAACGGGCAGTTATCAAATAGAACAGATTAATGATGAGTTTCAGCGCAGAATTAAATCTATTACAGGAAAAGAATCAAAAATAGCAATTACTGTCTACGAACCAACACTATCTGCGGTTATTGAAATAAATTCCCCTGATTACTCCGTAGATATTTATCAAAGTTCGATTAGATCAGTATTAGGTTGGCCTGAATATCCACCGGTTTATCAAACACCACCAGAACCACAGAGATCTGATTTTGTCATAGATGTTAAAAAATTTATAAAACCTCCAGAATATCGAACAGAAAAAAATGCTTACCCATGGCGACGATATTTTGGTGATGGAGTTATACATTATATAGATAAAACAGAAACCCATTTTACAAAAATAGTTGATGGTAAAAAAGGTAAAATAATAGTACTTGATGTTGATGAAATAAATTCATATGCTAGTACAATTAAGTCTAAACATGGACGTATACTTAATTATCTAAGAAATTTATTTTCCAGCATTAACAATTCCTACAACGATGACTTAAAAAATCAAATAATTGAAGTAATACAACATTTGAATCAAGTTGCTTCAGACCTAGATTTCATGAATGATATTATTGTTAACAGAAAAAAAAAATTAGTGAACATAACAGCAGATAGACGGTATAAAGAGTTATATATAGTTGATGAAGACGGTCCACCTCGAGGTGTTAGACTAAATCTTCTGTTCACAATAATATTTCTAAAACATTTCGGAATTACGCGAGAACAACTATCAACATTTATAATTCCTGGATTTAACTCTGAAGAGCTAAAGAAATCAGTTAATGATCTTATTGATGAACAATTTAAAAGAATATGTGATTCATGGAAAAAATTAATACCTACACCAACTATTCTTAAACACAATAATGATCCACACGGTGGAGGTCGCCATATCTCACCTGGTATTGTAAATATAACAACAACAATTGCAGTCAATCTGGTATGTGACGTAATTGATGACAGTTATCAAGTAGATCTTTCAAAATCTAATCACCGCAGTGGCACTGCGGAACAAGGGTATATACTATATTCATTTAGCCCTAAAGACCCACCCGGTTGGTTAATTGTGTCTGAACCAATTAACCCCGTGTACCTGCGAGTTCATAATCCATTTCTGACAAGAATAAATTTCAAACTCACTGACCAGGCAGGAAACATTTTGGATCTAAGACAAGATCTCTTAATATTAATTTGTATATACGCTCTTAGAACGTCTGATTAAATATTTCCTAATATAATAAGGGAAAAAATAATCTGATTCATGAAATAGTTACAGATTTCTTTATCTGATGGGTTTATGGGACTACATTTTTTAAATAATTATTCAGAGACTGATATTTTTTATTTTAAATAAATAATTATTATATAATGAACCAAGAAAATATAAATGATATTATTTATGCTATTAAAAAATTAAAACATAACAGAATAAATCTATCTGATAATCTCGATCCTGAAAAAATATTATGCGATTATGAAATATTAAAACAAAGAAAAACTGACAATAAATATACATTACCATCTAATTATAAATTTGTAAAATCAATTTATCAGTCTATGTTAGAATCCTTGGCGATGGTAAATGAAAAACAGGTAAAGCTATTTGCGCCTCTTGCACGTTCGATCGAAAATGTCAGATCCGAACTGTCTCGTGAATACGAGAAAAAGAAGATCGTGGATAATCGTATAATGCAATTAAGAAAAATTATGTTATTTGATTCTGTCAAAAATGAAAGTGACACCGAGAGTAGCGACGGTGAAGGTAAAATATAGAGTCAAACTATATACAATTTATTTATTAGTAAGACAGAGTTAGATAATATATTCAAATATTATCCACTGATCGTATTTTATTGAATATGCTGATCTAGTAATATTATCTGCAACATGTTTTACTGATTGTGGATGTATGCTAAAATATTTTGCAGCCACATTAATTGATGGAAAAGTTATTTCCTGTTCTGTTTCTGTATTTATGGATTTAATAGATCTTCTTGCAAACTTTTTACATTTTCCAGTATTTCCGCGTGCAGCATTCTGACTAGGTGTAATAACTTGCAGGTTAGATAACCGATTATTATGGGGATTTCCGTCAATGTGATCAACTACAAGTCCATTTTCAACTACTCGATGAAAACATTCGAATATGAATTTATGTGAGTAATAATTTTTATTTCCAGTATTAAACGTAAAATAACCAGTATTATTAATACTACCGACTGGTTTTTTCAATCTACAGTTTCTGATTACACCATCTCGGGATGCTTCATAATTTTTTATTATTGGATGTTTCACAAATTCGTATTTATTACGAAATGCTTTTTTTCTTAATTCTCTTATAATATCGTTGTCGATCATTTCATCATAAATCTGATTTGTCTGAGTCATTTTATATAATAATATTATTTGTCTAAATCATTATTTTGAAATCTGACCAGATAATCTTCTACGGTTTGTATAGGAGATTTACCTGGCGATGTATTATTTTTTTTGTCATAATATCGTTTTAATTCTCTATATTTTTTTTCCGCCACATTTTAGACACAATTGAGTTTTTCCTCTGACTCCAACACCACATTGAATACACGGTATTGGTCCTGTACTTCCATTTTTGATACTCTGTGCATGATTTCCGCAGTATTCATTCACGCACGGTTTATTACAAAGAGAAGTATATCCAATTCTGAGCCAAACACATTTGTGCTTTGTTTCAATCATTATATATATACTAAAATTTTAATTTAAATACTTGTCTTAATTATATGGAGGAATTATCGGCAATTGAACCTCAGATATCCAGATTTGATCTTGACAGACTATCAGAATATAAATTTAGTACTTTGATCAAGATCTGGCATTAACAGATGAGGATATAATCGAACGTATTCGTGAAGCAAAAATGAATTTCGTGACGATGGTGCTGCTCATGTATGGTCAACATTCAGAGTCGGAAATGTTACTAATATGATGAATGACAAACGAGGAAAAATAATTATTAATCACCTTGATGATCAAAAATATTTTATTTAAATAAAATTTATTGTAAATACAAAAGAAGATATTTGGATTATTCGTGACAAACGCGATCCAGTACACATACAATCAGGAAATAATATTGTTCTCTTAAATAATAAATCTAAGCCCGGAATACTAACAGGTGTTGACAAATTATATTATATACAGAGTTATCCAGCAACTGCAGTTGTATATGGAATATTTCCGTTGAATAATAAACCTGATGTCGGGGATCTAAAACCTATGAAATTGTCAGAATCAAGAATAAACTGTGTAGCTGAACGAGTTACAGAACATTTTAAGATACGATACGTGGTAATGGTTTAACAGATTTACGACGTAAAAAAATAAATACTTGGGCAGAATCAGTTAAAGATACCGGAGCATCTATCAAAGATGTCGCTGAACTAGAAAAGAAATTGAAATTCCCAATAACAGTAAAAACGCTGACAGGAGAGATTTTATATAAATCGAAATATGAATCAAGAGGAGCTCCAATAGATATTATTGATCACAATTCGCACGCATGGACCTCAGCAGTAACAATATTTCCACGAGATAGAGCGGTTAAATTTTATGATGGTCATATATTTGATTTTATCAGAAATATCAGTAAAAGTGATCCTGTGTCTGTTTGGTTATTTCAGAGTTCGGAATATGATCATTACGATCAGTTTGTACGGCCTAATGGTGATATTTACCGTATAGAATCTCTTAATGTAGAAATGGAAAATCTTGCGCTGAAATATACTTCAGACGATGTCAAAGTTAGACAATTATTAAATAATTGTTTTACAGTTCCATCCGTAGCGGCTCATTTTGCTCAGGAGAAAAATTTATGGAAACCAACACGATCGGAATTTCTTGAAGATATTCATAAAAGCTGCGTAGAATATGGACACGGAGGATTATGGAATACTAAATACAACTATAGTGACGTTATATCCGTCGATATGGTAGCATGTTATCCTGGAAGTTTTCTTGGATACGGAGAATGTTCTAAATACTTTAAGAGATTCGGACATCCATCACACGAAATGACCAGGGTTGCAATAAACGGACATTTACCAGATTTTGATTTAACAGGATTTGCTCATGTAGAATCATTCGAATTTGCAGAAAATCTCCATCCGATTACTTATATTTGGTTTGGAAGACATTTTTCAGAGCGATGTTGGGTTCCAATAGTACTATTGCGATATATGCTTGATGTTGGAATTTTAATATCTTTACAGGTGAGTGAGGCCATTATATCATATAGTCCACAGACACAAATTTGGTTACCAGAACCAAATAGATTTAATACTGATGATGCCAGGAAAGAATTTCCTGATCTTAATGAAGATGATATTATTAAAATTACTAATAATATACGTAAATGCAGAGACGAGCATGATGAAAAATTTGCAAAAGATCTTGGTAGAAAGATAATTGGTAAATTTACTCAAGGAGGAACCTATGATCATAAAAGACATTGTACAAGATTAATTATGGACGATGCTGAACTCGATTTTATAATTGCTGATACAACAGAAAAAACATATTTATAAATCGGAGTAATGCTTATTTGTCAGACGGAACCAAACTAGGTACAATTGTGAGTTATCTTGATGGTGACTCACCACAATTTACTCATTTAAGATTATCTATGTTGGCATATGTTTCTATAAATCTACTGTCTATGATAAATAAATTTTCTCGTGATGCTGTCAGAGTCGCAACAGATTCGTTTTATATAAATAAAAAATATACGGATTTATTAAAACCACTACTTGGTAATGGTGAATGGGGATCATGGAGAATAAAACAAGAAAATATATTTAGTTATTCTGAATCTGCCGACGTTGAAATTAAGGAAATGACTGTTTATCTTAATGGATGCGGTGGTTCAGGTAAAACAACGCGTGTGATTAAATTATTCATGAATATTAATTCAGATATAATTGTTTTGACACCGACACATAAACTCGCCAAAGAAATAAAAGAGCGAGGAGTAAAATCGTGTATTTATCATAGTTTCTTTAGATGGTGTGGAGACACATGGACTCCCGAACGAATGGGTGAGAAATATATACCTAAATATATTATATGGGACGAGATATGCACGGTGTCGTTAGAAATATTAAAAACATTTCTTGATTGGTTATTAACAAAGAATACTGCTGTAATAATGTGTAGTGATCATGGTCAACCACCACCTTTTATTGGTCAGTCTCCACATGAATGGCTGAAGAATAACGTAGATTATTATGAAGAAATAAATGATGACCATAGAGCTATTGATGAACCGCTGAAGGAAATTAAAAGGTTAATCAGACTACAGCCAGATAAAATACAATATGAGATAATGCGTAAAGTAATTCCAGAGACTAATATGAATGATTTTCTGAGTTTATGGAATCCCGCTGATTTAATAGTTGCAAGTAGAAAGATAGTTCGTGATGAACGACAGGATAAATTATTTCTGTTACATAAAGAAAAGTTTTCAGATCTACCTGTACCTTTGTGTTATCGCCCAGCAGATACTCGACGACAGAATATTGATGTTGAAATTCCTGGTGGTGGAATACAGAATCTTGTCTTGAACGATATTATTTTAGTCGATATTAATGTCGTTGAGAATGCGCTGAGTATGAATAAATCACCGTGGACGTTAGGATATGCTATAACTATTCACTCGTCACAGGGGTTAACTATTTCTGATACAAATATCTGGATTATAGATGATCGGATCGAATGGTCAAATTTAGTCTATCTCGCAGTTTCTAGGGTCAGAAGAATATCTCAACTACATAGGGTTATTATGAATTTTACAGAAAATAATAATCAAACTGTTAATAATGACGTAATAAGAAAAAAACTATCTGGTTATAGGCAATGTGACAAAAAAAAAATAAGCGTGACTTTGATATTGATACTGAATTTATTATAACACTAAAACAACGACAAAATAATCATTGGGCAAGCTGTAACTGTAATATGTTATGGCAATATTCGAATAATAATCCAAGACAATTTACCGTAGACAGAATTAATAGTGATCTTGGTCATACACGTGATAATGTGATGCTGACCTGTCTTGAATGCAATCGACGTAGAGGTTCTGGTTATGTAATTGTATGTGGTGGTAATTGTGTGTCTTTAGGAATTACCTGTAATTGTTCACGTACAAATCCACGTTGAGGGGCAGGAGAATCTAATCTGTAGATTGGAGGTCTACCAGTAGATCTAACCACGCTAGAAATTGTATGTGTAGTCACACTCCAGATAGGATCGGTTGCTCTTTTTTTACCACCTTCAAGTTCACCAGGTTCATATAAATATCTTACAGTTACATTACCTAATACTGGTTGAGGTTGCTGTCTGTCATCGCTACGGGGTATATATTTTTTTGTAATTGCATTAGAAGGTTTCATGGAAGTTGAACGAGTAATTTCATTATTTAACGCAGCTATCACACTTGGTAACCTTGCAACCCATTCACGAGATCTCTCACCGGACTTAAAGTCAGTGGATATTTCCCTTGCATATTGGTATCCAAATAACCGCTCAGCAAGTGTTCGATTAAATCGTTCAACGATTGCCTGATCACGATGAATTTCAGTGTGTCCTCGTCTGATTTTAACGTTATGTTTGTTCATCAACGATACTACTGCACCAAGAAATTTTTTACCAGGATCAACCTGTAATAGTTATGGCCATCGCAAGGGTCCTCGTTGATAAATTCGTTCAAACGCAGATGCAACTTCATTTGCTGTCTTTGTTGATAATGGTTCCGCTTCTTTATATCTACTTGCAACATCAACGACAGTTAATGTGCATTTATATGTGCGTGATTGACGTTTACCAATTTTAATGGTATCGTGTGGTAAAAATAAAATATCTGCTTGATGAACCTCATTAGGGACGCTGACATCAAAATGTGCATATTGAATTTTTTAGGTGGTGGTAGATAAATTTGCCATATTGCCTGTCGTGCTAACCACGCTGCAGCAACAGAATGTGAGACTTTTGCTGCTTCAGATAATTTAGTAATAGCTGATCTACCTCTCCAATATCCTCTTGGGCTATAATAAATGTATTCCATTATAATAGTTATATAATTAATTACCAGCCCCTAACATTATTTTACTTTTCATGGCAGATTTTACTAGAAAACTAGCTAATTTATCTCTGACAGATTTATCAGGTATAGAATTTAATGCATGAATCAATTTTACATCTGCGAGATGCCTTTGTTGTAAATCTTTACTTTTATACGCAACATCATGAACATGACACGCTTTATCAATCTTATTTACTGGATGCTCTCCTGGTCTTGGTTGATCTTGATCATCAAGTCGGATATCGAGTCGAGTTCCAGGACCGCAATAATTATATCCTGGTAAGTGTTTTTCCCCCGGATATTTAGCCCACGGAGTTCCTGATAATTTTCCTAATAAAGCGGCTATATCTCCACCTGTCTTTGTTTTAACAAATTTGTATTTCTTGGTACCGCATTTTACACATTTGCCCGTCAGAGCACGTCGTTTATTTTTTGTTGTTATTGTAGTTAGTTCAGCAGTGGGTGTAGATGCTCTACATCGAACACAATATAGACTCATATTATTTATTATATGGATATAATTGACTTTTCGGCGACACGAAAATAGGAGCCAGTGAAGCATCATCCAGCATTACCAAATTCGATAAGGATGATTATAATAGGTCCATCTGGATCGGGTAAAACACAACTATTATTAAATTTAATAATGCGGTGGTTAAAATGGAGTAAATTGTATTTAGTAGCACCATCTGTAGATGATCAACACTGTTACGAAGTACTCAAGGATTTTAATGAAAATGCAAAATTGCTGAATGAAGACGGTAATGATGTGGTTGATTTTATCACCGATATTGATGAAGCCCCATCTGTAGATGACCCAGATGGATTTATTAATAATTTAGTGGTGTACGATGACGTTATGTTGGACAGACAAACAAATCCAGCCAGAATATTTTCTCGAGGTAGACACAAAAACACGGACGTGATTTATGTTACACAAAGATATACACAAATACCTAAAGTGATCAGAGACAACTGCAATATTTTGGTTGTGTTTAATGGAGTAGATAATTATACTTTACAGAATATTTATTATACCTGGTGTTCAGGGGATATGGATATGATTAAATTTAAAAACTTCTTTTCAAAAGCACAAGCTGTTCCGTTTGGATTTATTACAATAAATCTACATGACCCAAGATCTAGATATCGTGTAGGTCTAGATAAAATCTTTGGTTAATTACAGCAGCAGGCAGGGTGAACGACAAAAATTGAGTGACCCGGCGAGTAAACTAAACGCACTATAACATAAAAAACAAAAAAGTCAAAAAATAAAATAACAAAAATGAGCTAATCCAAACGATTTATTATTCGTTTTTCAAACTATACGGTAATAATAAAAGTTAGGAGGTTCGGTTTAGCGTTATTGACCTTATTTTTCAGCCCCTGTAGGAACCTTTATTTTTGTAAAATAAGGTCTCGTACAAAGTGGTCTGTTCACCCTGCCTGCTGCTATTGGTAAATTGTTCTATCGCATCTGGATCTTACTCAGCCTTAGGTAGTAAAGAACAAACGATATATAGTTTTTCACCAGAAGTTCCACCGGGATCTCTTATTCAAATTAGTCCACGTCAGGTTATTTATTATCCGTTAAACGTTGAAAATCAAATAGCAGAAGTAAATATGCAGTTGACAGATCAGTCTGGACGACAACTGGATCTTAATAATGAAATTGTTACTTATTATTTACACCTACGCGTTGTGTAGGCGTGAACAATAGTAAACATATTTTCTAAAATGATTTGGAAGTAAAATTATGCAGCCTCAGATATAAGGAAACAGAGAAAAAAAGTTTATCGAAGAAAAATAGTAGGAGGATTTTTGGGAAATATATTTGCTAAAATTATAGAAAATGCTCCAGGAATAGCTCATAAAGTTGCGCCAATTGCACTTGACGCATCAAAAGCTTTTGCAACTGGAGCTGCATCTGCTGCTGGAACTGCTGTGGGACAAAATATAGCTGATAAAATAAAAGGCGATCCACAACGTGGTATACCGACAATCAAACAAGCTATTTCAGAAATCGCACGAACAAAAGAAACTCAACGCGCAATGTTAACGACAAAAAAACTTTGATCGCCACGAGGAGAACAAAAATTATACAAAAATTAATATCTAAAGTAACAACACCAAAATAATTTTGTATAACCTAATAAATAAAAAAATTTCTGTAAAAAATTATCTCGATCTATCAGAAACTTATGACACAGACGACACAGTAACAGAATTCGAATACGTTGAATATCTCGATGAAAATTCTAACGGACCTAATAAGGCTAGCGCCAGAACATTTAATACTCGAGACGAGGACGTATTTTTACTTCCTCATAAAGCAATGTTGGAAGTTCGTGGCCAGATTATGACAGTAGCTGTTCCACCTGCCGCAATTGCAGCTAACGCACGAGTAGCTCTTATAAATAACGGTTGGTGTTTATTTAAAAGTGTTAAATATTAGATGGCCAATCAATCTATCGAAGATATTTCAAATCACTTACAAGTTGCAAGTACAATCTTAAATATTATTTCATTTTCTGATGATTACTCCAGATCGACTGCAACTAATATGATGTGGTTTAAAGACACTGGAAATGGAAATACGGCATATGTAGAATTTATTCCAAGGACAGCAGTTGTAGCTGGAGCTAATGCTGATGGAAGTGCTGCAAATGTGAGAGATTTTCTTATTGTTTATGCTGCCAATTTTGGTATAGCCGCACCAGCTGCAGATGCTGATGCAGACGCTACAAGAGTCTCACTTACTGCAGTTTGTAATAATCTTGGTATAGCACCACCAGGAGCAGCAGCTGATGGAACTGCAATGTTAGCTATAGTTAACGGAAATATAGTAGGTTTTAAAAGTGCATTTTACAATGAGGGTTATGCTAAGAGAAAGGCACTTGCAGCAATGCTGCCATTAAGTACAATATTTGGCTTTTGTCGTGATTACAATAAAGCATTTCGTGGAGTTAAACATACGCTTATTTTAGATCGATCAGAACAAAACGACTGCCTGTTTAGGTCAGGTGGGGCTGATGTACAATTTGTCATAAACAAACTTGTACTATGGATGCCAAGAATAACCCCGTCTATCACTAAGATGGCGGAATTAAATGATATGCTGGAAAAACACACAAACAGAATTTATTTTCAGCAACACCGAATATATTAAACAGCAGTTCTAAATACCACAGACTACACATGGCGAGTTACAACAACATCAAGTGAACAAAAACCACGGCAATTATTTGTTGTATTTCAGAGACAAGCTCGACGTATTAACCAACAACAAAATAATGCGATATTTGATAATGCTGATGTTAGACGAATATATGTTAGAATAAATTCAAAGCAATATCCAGAACGAGCAATAGAATGCAATTTTGCAGATGACGCTAATAAAAATATTACTCGACCGTACATGTATTTACTCGACGCACTGCAAAAATATCAAGATGTTGGAGATGGATCTCAGATATCAGTAGAGGAATTTCGTACACTTTATCCGATATTTTATTTTGATGTTAGTAAACATAGCGAGCGAGCTGTAGACAGCACAGCTGATATTGAAATTACTTGGACACTAGGAGCAGCTCCAGCTCCAGCAGATCAGTTAAACGTGTATGCGTTAGTAATAAGCGAAAATATTTGTTACAATTGACTCTGTCGGAGGTAAAATATCAGTCCAAGTTTAATCTGTAATCGTTATATAAGATGACAAAATATATTGTAAAAGAAATATATTTGACTGATGGTCAAGTTAAAAAATTAGCAGCTGCTGTTGCAGAACAGAGGCAGGTTTCATTAAAGGTCAACCCTAACACCTTGGATACTTTAACAAAATTATTGTTAACCAAAAAACAAGTAAATAAATACGATCGCAAAAAACCTTTTGTTTTAAATTTAAGTGCTGCACAAATAACTGCAATGGCAAAACATGGCGGCTTCTTCGGTCCGGCATTATCTGTAATAGCCATAACGTTAATTCCTAATATTTTGCCAGTGTTAGGTACATTAGTATTAGCAGCAGCGTCTGGAGCAGTATCTGGCGCAACGAAAAAGTCAGTTGAAGGTAGTGGTATAAAGAAAATTTTCGTATGAATATCGATGGTAACAATTTTATGTGATTGATAAATATAATGCCTAAAAGAAAGAGAACAAAAAGAAAGACGACGAAAAAAAAAAGACACGACAGAGGCGAAAAGGGGGATTTATTCCAATAGCCCCGTTACTAGCAGGATTGGCGGGAAGTCTATTGCCAAATCTGTTAGGAGTAGAACGAGGACTAATGTTGCCAGGAACAAGGAGATAAAGTCTGCGTTAAGTAATTTTGATATACTTGACAAACTAAAAAAAGTAAAAAATTTCAGTGGAGTTTATTCTAAAGATGAACTTATGGCGATTCCACCGACGCCAGGTTTGTGTGTTATAAATATACAAGATTTTAATGACGGATCTGGCACACATTGGGTAGCTGTTTATCATAACAATTATTTTGACTCATTCGGAATTCCACCAAGTGACGCAGTAAAAAAATATATGAGTAGAATGCAAGATACGAAGTCTCCACAGACAAAGTCTCTTGCGAAAATAATAAATTATTCGTCTAATCAAATTCAACCAGTTGGAACTTCCGCTTGTGGATATTATTGCGTAATGTTCATTAAACAGATGACCGAAAATCCAGATTTTTTAAAGTTTATTTTGCAATTTGACAACAACCTTCTTACGCTAATGATGAGATTGCATTAAATTTTATCTAAACTCACTGATATACAATGTCAGAATATTGTCTCAAGTGTAAAACTAAAACAGAAAATAAAGACGAAAAAACAGAAAGAAAAAAAAAATAATAGAATAATGCTGAAAAGTATTTGTGCAATCTGTGGAAGAAAAAAAAGTATGTTTTTACCAAAAACAAAGTTGTCCGGAGCGGATTACCCTGACAAGATTATTTTAGTAGATGACTAAACAAATAATGACATGCGAGTGCGATTGTGATAGAGATTTATGCCTCGAGCAAAATAAAATTGTTACATATTGTCAGAAATGTAAAAACAGAGAAATAATTGGAACAGGTATAGATATACATAAATTTATTGAAAAATTGCCGAAACCAAAAGGCGGTTGGACATTGCCAGGCCATAAATATACTGGACCTTATAATCCTCTTGATAAACAACTTGACGAAAACGATAATCCGCTGCCAGGACAAGAGCCTTACAATCAAGCTGACGCAATAGCAATGCGCCATGATATCTGCTACAGAGATATTGATCTTCCAGACAGCGAACAAAATAAACACAGCTGCGATAAAGTAATGTTAGACGAACTTCGTGATATGAAACCTGTAAATATGCGAGAACGTGTTGACCGAAGGCTGGTCCAGGGTTTTATTGGAGCAAAATATAAACTCGGACTCGGAAAAGAGTTATATGATGATCTTAGAGCTACATAGACCTAAAAAAAAAAGTTTCCGCGACGTAAAGTTGTCGCAAATGCCGTTGATGACATCTGGGTGATAGATTTAATTGATGTCTCAAATCTAGCTCAATATAATGATAACAAGAGATATCTTTTTAATGTTGTAGATGTTTTGAGCAAATACGCGTTTAGTATACCCGTTTCGGATAAAACAGGGACATCGATGACTGACGCGCTAAAAGAAATAATAACAACTACAGAAAGAAAACCAAATAGAATATGGACTGATCATGGAGCAGAATTTTTTAATAAAAAATTTGAACAGTTTTTAGAGCAAAAAATATTAAAAAATATGTTACAGGAAATGAGTGAAAAAGCGTCATCGTCGAGCGATTTAATCGCACGCTCAACGAAAAAATCGTCAAATATTTGACAGCTAAAAATACGAATAAATATATTGACGATTTACAAAAAATTGTTGACGAGTATAATAACACGAAACACAGATCCATTTCGCTAGGCAAAAGTAAAATGTTGCCAAACGACGCGATTGCAAATCCAATATTAGCAAACGAAAATATGTACCGCAGACATAAATTTAAAGTTGGTGATAAAGTTAAATTTCTCTGACAAAAAAAAAAAAACCATTTGAAAAAGGATATACTCATAACTGGAGCGAAGAAGTATTTGTTGTTGATAAAGTACTTTTAACAATACCAGTTACATATTCGTTGAAAGATTTATTAGGTGAACCTATAACTGGCAGTTTTTACGAGCAAGAACTTCAGAAAACAGAACAAGATATATTTGTTATTGAAAAAGTTATTAAAAAGCGCGGCAACAAAAGTTTAGTCAAATGGCGAGGATATAGCGACAAATTTAATAGCTGGGTACCAACTCGGTCGATTTCATCGACAGAATAATATTGTTGTGAATGTTCTCGTATTTTACTAATACTGATTTACATTTTACTGGTTTACACAGAGAAATCAGAGAAATTAAATGTAATTTTCTTGCATCATCGACTGGCATTAAATTAAGTATTTTAACAAAAATAAAATCGTATTTTATATTTCTTTGTTGTCCAGTTATTTTTACGTTTAAAAAGGGTTTTATAAGCTGCCAAAATATTTGATGCTCGGCAACAGTAAAATTAAATTTTATTATTTTTTTAGCAATATGGTACTTAACATCATATTGTCAAGTTGTTGGTCTGCTTAAATTTTTTTTACTAACAACAACATCATCTTCTTCTTCGTCATAGTTATGCAAAATATCTTTTTCAGTATAACCAGCAAATTTGTCATTAGTAATATTTTCTAATGTAAAATTTGAAACTGAAACAAAATCTCCCGAATATAGTTCAGCCAGTCTTTCAATTAAGTTCATTATTATAATATATCTTTTATCTAATTAATAAATAATAAGATGTTCGGAGAAATAAAATATCATCAAAGAGTTAATATATTAAATCACAAAGAATTAGCTGAGGCAATTCGAAATTGTTTGTTGGGACATAATTTTTATTTTGTTGATGTTATGATAACATTAGGCGAATCTGACAAATTTTTATTAACAGCAGAAGAAAAAATGAAACTCGATACAAATAAAATGATGACGTTACGACTTAATCGCGACGATGTCATGGAATTTAGTCATAATTGTCTTACTCGAAATGATCTAGAAAATATCATTAGTTATCGTATCTAAAGATAAATTTATCAAATGTCAACATTGACGTTGCTGATCTCGTTCTGCCGTCGGCGACAAATTTTATTGCACTCGAAAGAATTTTATGATATTTTCCAGCAGCTGTTATTGATTTAAATTTCATTTCTTCATTAGTTTCTAGATTTATTGAAATTAATTGTTTAGCCGGATTTTTAAAATTATTACGCCACCAGATCCACGTTTTGTGTTTTCTTTGTCGTCACTAAATCTAGGTTTTCCAAACAATTATCTGTTTTAATACCATTTTTATGATCAATAACTAAACTATTCCAACAACTTTTTTTGTTCTTATATGTCGAATAATTCCCTTATCATTTGCCTCATATAGATCAAATACTGGATGAGGTTGAAATCCATTTTGTAAATCTTAATTTTCAATGTTATCATCAGCAACTGCGCCATTTACTCTGTATACTCGTTGTCCTTCTGGAATATCGCCGCAAAACAAAGTATAAATAAAATCTTTTCTAAACATTTTAATTCTTTCTGTATTATCGCCTTTGACTGAAATTAGCATACCAGCTGGTGTTGATGTACCAACAGATTTTTTAGATTTTATATTGATAACAGAACCTAATACATTTGCAGCGTATAAGTTGTATTTCGGATGTACATGATAAAATTCTTGCTCTTCCGCTGTCATATCGATATATCTCAAATTTTCTGTCATTATACTATAAGGTTTTTCATATCTCTAAATAGGAATTTAGAAAAATTCAATTAAATATAAAATATTACTATATATAATGTTAAAATTGCGAGATGTTGCTAAAAAGAATATTATCAAATCAGAAAAAATTGCTTCAGCATTTTCTGGTTATGATAACAGTTACAAACTTGATGATCAAAAAATTGTAGCAAATTTTAGCTCCACAAATTTATTTCATCTTTTACAACCGGTTATAGATAAAGAACTTGCGGCTCATAAAAGTATCAAACTTATAGTCCAATATCATATGATTTTATCAAAGTTACACGCAGTTGAAGATATACTTGATGTAATTTTTGAAACAAAAAGTTTTGACAGCAAAATTTCAGAACCATATTTAACAGCAAAATCGAGAAAAATATTAACTGGAACAAACATTGCCATGGTCGCCGATGCAATACATCAAGAAATAAACAAAACATTAGAAGAATTTACTTCATCAGGATCAGGTTGGAAATTTGAAATGATAAAACAAGTTTTATTTCACACAGCAAAATATAACGTACTTCGCGGTAGTTTGTACGTCGATCTCCCTCAAAAAATTAAAAACAAAAAATGCTGTATAAATGTCAAAAACAATGATGATAAATGTTTTCAATGGTCTAATCTTTCTGCGATGTTTCCAAAAGAAAAAAATGCTGATCGAGTTAACAAATTTTTTCCATACAAAGAAGAACTAAATTTTTTAGGAATAACTTTTCCAGTAGCAGAAGATTATATAGCAAAGTTTGAAAAACAAAACAGTATCTCAGTAAATGTTTTCGGACTAGATGAGCGAGAAAACGTTTACCCGAGATATATCTCAGAAAATGCTACGCAAAATACAATAAATTTATTATTTTATCGGGGACATTATTGCTGGATAAAAAACTTTAACGGCCTAGTTGGCAGACAGTACAGTAAAAATAAAAATAAAAAATATTTCTGCTATAGATGTTTGCACGGTTTTTCTAGCTATGGAAGACTGCTGGAGCATCTCAAATACTGTGTCAATGTTCAAAGAATAAATATGCCTAGCGAAAAAGAAAAAATATTAAAATTTAAAAATTATAATCATAAACTAAATATTCCTTTTGTTATTTACACTGATTTCGAGTGTATACTCGTTCCTGTGGTTGGAGCAGAAAATAATCCGAATAAATCCAGTACTAGAAAAATACAACATATTCCTTGCGGAGTAGCTTATAAAGTAGTTTGTTGCGCTAGCGATAAAATTTCAACTCCAATAAAGTTATATAGAGGTGAAAATCCTGCCGTAAGGCTATTAAAAAATTTAATAGACGAAGTTAATAAAATTTCGAACAGATTACTTAAAACAGCTCCGATGAAAATAACATCTAAACAACAACTCAATTTCGATGAGGCAGTTAATTGTCATATTTGTGAAAAGTTGTTAGTGGATTCTAACGGAGCCCGTGATAAGGTGCGAGATCATTGTCATTTGACAGGCCAATATCGTGGAGCAGCTCATAACAGTTGTAATTTAAAATTTCATGCTCCAGATTTTATTCCCGTAGTTTTACATAACTTTCGTGGCTATGACAGTCATATCATTGTAGAAGCTTTTGGTGATGAAAATATTAAAGCTAAACTAAAATTAAATAACGTAATAAAATGTATTCCAAATAATTTTGAAAAGTATATGTCGGTGACGCTCGGCAAATTACGTTTTATTGACAGTCTGCAATTTATGGCAGCATCATTAGATGAGCTTGTTAAAGGTTGCAGTAGTTTCGCTAACCTAAAAGTTGCTTCGGTGAAAACTATATCGATATGACAAAAAAAGGGTATATTTCCGTACGAGTATCTCGACGATTGGAACAGATTTAATGAAACTTCTCTTCCTGATAAAGATAAATTTTACTCGCAACTCAAAAACGAAAATATAACAGATGACGAATACAAATATGCACAAGATATTTGGAATAAATTTAGTTGTAAAACATTTGGTGATTATCATGATCTATATTTGAAGACATATGTATTATTACTAGCAGATGTTTTTGAGAGTTTTCGTCAAGTAAGCTACAGCAATTATGGATTAGACCCCTGTTGGTATTATTCCTCTCCAGGATTGTCTTGGGACGCTCTACTAAAAACGAGTAAAATAGAATTGGATCTCTTAACAGATGTTGATATGTTTAACTTTATTGAAAAAGGTATCAGAGGCGGAATTAGCGTTATAACAAAAAAATATGCAGCTGCTGATAACAGATATCTAAAAAATTATGATAAAAAGCTCCCGTCGAGTTACATCATTTATCTGGCGCCAATAATTTGTATGATTATGCAATGTCAGAACCAATGCCGTATAGTGGATTTCATTGGATAACTCCAGATCAATTTCTTAAAGAAACTGAAAAAGATTTACCTAGAAAAATTAATATCGATTTTTCCGATATTTCATATTTTGTTGAAGTTGATCTAGATTATCCTAGTTCGCTACATAATCTACATAACGATTATCCGTTTTGCGCAGAGTCAATGATGATTAATTATAGTTTATTATCGCCTGAACAACGAGCAACGACAACAGCAAAAAATTCGATTGTTAATAAGTTAGTTCCAAATTTGTTAGATAAAAGAAATTACGTTACGCATTACAAAAGTTTAAAACAAGCAGTAGATGCTGGACTAACTCTGAGAAAGGTCCATCGCGTGCTAAAGTTTAATCAGTCGAAGTGGATGGCAAATTATATTGACTTAAATACAAAACGTCGTGCTGTGGCTAAAACCGAATTTGAGAAAAACTTTTTCAAGTTGATGAACAACTCGGTGTTCGGTAAGACGATGAAAAACATTCGCAAGCGAGTCTCGATAGAAATTGTTAATGACATAAATCGCAGAAATAAATTAGTTAATGATGATGGTTTTGTTAGTATGAAAATATTTAATGAAAATCTTGTTGCAATACAACGACGAAAGACAAATTTAAAGTTAAATAAACCTATTTATGTTGGTGCAGCTGTACTTGATATATCGAAGTGGCTGATGTACGATTTTCACTATAATTTTACCAAAAAGCAGTGGCCAGATTCAGAGTTGTTATTTACTGATACAGATTCGCTAGTTTATAATATAAAATGTGAAGATGTCTATATGGATATTTATAAACGCCGTGACCTATTTGACTTATCAGATTATCCAGCATGTAGTGGATTTCAAGATAATTCGAATAAGAAAGTTATTGGAAAAATGAAAAATGAATTTATGTTTATACCAGTTAAAGAATTTGTTGGTCTTCGAAGCAAGATGTATTCTCTCAAAATTTATATGAGTGACATGACTAAAGAAATGCTCGAACAAAAACAAATTGAAAGTGATGAAATTAAAAAGTTAAAAGGTATTAAGAAAAAGTTGTAAAAAATGAAATTAAACACAGTGATTATATCAATGTCCTTAGAACTTCTGCTCCACATTTCTCTGCCATGTGCATGTTTAGATCACACAAGCATAATGTTACCACAAATAGAATAATAAAACGTGAATTAACTAATTTCTATGATAAAAGATATTGCAGGGATGGAATTAACACACTAGCGCTTGGACATTATGCAAGTAATTTTGTCTAAACATCAAAAATAATGTTTGAAAATTTAACAGTAGTCGATGGAGTTAATAGCAAAATAAAAAAAAAATAATGGTTAATAACCAGCAATTATCATTTGAATTTAACGATGAAATTTCAGGTATTTGTTTTAGTAAATTTGACAGAATCAAACTCTCCCTTATCAAATCAGATGACAGCAAATACTTTAGTTATCTCGAAAGTTTACGAGACGAGCTTGCATTAAAATATGACAATTTTCATAATCCGATAAGCCAAAATCAATATACAAAAATTAATATAGACCTGGACAGGTCGAAGGTTTTTGCAAAAGGTAGTAAGTATCTTCTCAGTAAGATAGCGATGAAAGAACTATTTGAATGTCGTCGTAAAGTATCTGGTAGAATTAAATTTTATTTATATAATCACGATAGCACATATTACTTAATAGCAAACGTCGAGATATTATGTGTTGGTCAAGAAATATAACTCTGTGTACCATATCTGTTTTTAAAGGGAGATAATACTGTTCCAATCAAACATAGCATATATACTGTTTCGTATTTTTTTTTTTTTTGCTAATGAAATATAATATATTTGTAAATCTGATAGTATTTTAAGACCTACAAATCCTGGTATCATTTCTGTATTTACCGAAATAACTAGTAATTCGTCCTACGTAAATAACATATTTACTATAGTAAGTCCAACTGCGCAATACAGAATATTGATTATTTCTCCGCAGTAATGTCGTCATTCAGCCAGTATCCTTGGCAACGGCCGATCTTCTGTCAAAGATAATTGTGTGGTCGTAATTCAGGCAAACATTAGGATTTAGTTTTTCTGTACAATATAAAATCAAAAATCATGTATTTTTCGATTTATTTATGATAATGTTTTTAGAATAAAAATAATATAATACAAAATTTCGTGTTTTCAAAATAAAAGAAAATGTAATGTTGTTCGGTAACCGTATGATAATTTTTTAAACATATATATAATGAAGTCCGGTGGCCGATTGCTAAAGCGTTGGATTCTCATCCTCGAGGTCTGTGGTTCGATTCTCGTGACCGACAAATTGTCGGCGAGGGGCGATTTGATGCCAAAATTTATTATTTAGTGGGCGTAGCCAGCCCTTCTATGTTTCAATAGAAAATTTGTATGCTCTCCCACCATGTTACTTGGTGGGTGCAATTTTGCACTCCCTGGGTTGATTATGTGGAGAGTATACAAATTTTCTATTGAAACATAGAGAAGGCCCGTTGTACTGTCCTTAAGATAAGTTAGTTAAGTCTATATGTACTGTGCTGTCCCTATAAATATATGTAAATACGTTACTGTAAATATGTTAATACGTTACTGTAAATACTGTCACTGTAAATATGTAAATACGTTACTATAAATATATGTAAATACGTTACTGTAAATATGTTAATACTGTTACTGTAAATATGCTTGCTTGATTTAAGGGTTACATGAAATCACAATGCCTAGACAGCCCTCTGAATTTCTAATATTTCGTTTCGATTAGGAATTCGCTGGAGGGTGTGTTTATGCGTCTGCGTTCATAAGATAAGTTTATATATAACCTCTGAGCCTGCTAGGATGTCCTTTGGCAACCTAGGGGTTTCACATGGGGTTAAACTGTGCTGTAAATATGCTTGCTGTAAATACGCTACTGTAATTAAGATTCTGTGTTTTGTGCTGTCGTTAATTAAGATATAATCATATGTATATAACCATATGCATATAATCATAATCATATGTATATAATCATAATCATATGTTTATAATCATAATAATATATATATACAATCATAATAATATGTATATAATCATATGTATATAATCATAATCATATGTATATAATCATAATCATATGTATATAATCATCTTGAAACAGTCCTCAGAGGGGACTATTATTTTTATTTTAAACAAATATTTACAGCTTTAGAAATATCGTTATCAAATAAAATATCAACTATATTGTCAATAAATGTCATCACATCATCTGCCCAACCCTCTATTCTCATATCATTTTCAATCGCGAATAACCATACTGATCCATATTTTGGTGATATATGATATCCAACGTTTTTAATACAATCGCTTATTATTTTAGTTTTTATACCAGTATTGCTTGAGGCTGATTTGATTGAATTAAATCTCTTACAAAATTTATTTGCCAGATCAAATCCAACATGTCTCTTTGATTGACAGAATGACATTATATATAATATTTCATTTCTTTAATATGAAATTTTGTCTAAACTATAAAAATAATAAGTATAGGGCTGTAATAGTAGTATAGGTATTTGAGTTGTTCCTATCTCCGAGACCACATAACCCCGACAAAACAAATTTTGTCAGAAATATGAAAGTCATCATTTTGAGCTAAAAAAGGCTGCTGACAAACATTTTAACGTATAACGTTTTGGAGGGGTAGGGGGTCTCTGAGAAAGGAACCTCAAAATACCTATACTACTTGCTCGTTGCTTAATGTACATATAGATATGTATGCACAGATTTTTATATTGGCCAAAACTTAAATTTACGCGTGTATATGTGTGCTGCAATGTCACAGAGCTGGGAGATGCGTTAAGTATGTAATTATTTCAACGTTTCTAATAATGTACCTTGTAAAGGCAATGGATGGTTACCTTTAGTAACATCCAATCGACTGCTTGCAAACAAACAGACCTATTTATGAAGAAATGTACCTTCATGTTGAAGAAAGTTCTTCATACCGAGTCGCTTCTGATTTGGTGAACGACAAAGAAGGAAACGTATAACGAAAATTTGCATAAAGTGAAGCATAGGTATTAACATCGTCTTTGGCTGTCCAGAGCTATATTTGACCCAATTATTCCAGAAAGTTACCGACAACATAATATTACTGCGTGTAATTTTGGTTATGCGTTCCAGAATTTTTTTTAAAAATGTCTTTAGATGTAACAGGTTCTTCGAAACGGTTATTTGTTGGATTTTGCACCAATGACTGTGTTGTAATACCAAATGATTGCGATAAAGTAGGCTTGTCATCAAACAGGGGTAAAATATTGTTAAAGTCGTCATCTCTCTCAAATATACCCTTGAATAAATGAAGGTCACCGTGCACTACACCATATATACTCATGGGTAAATCCCACTATAATCGTCCGTTTTAATAAATCATTAAATATATCGTACTTTTGCCTAGTGTGGAAGTGAGACAAGAATGCGCTATTCCTCGCTACTAAAATCAAAGCAGAGCAAAGTCTGAATGTGACGTGTTAACATAGGCTATCCACTGGCTACACATGCACTAGATCCAGCTGAAGACAACTTGACTGGAAAACGTACAGGATAGTCTATATTTATTTTCGCTTTACTTTGAAATTGTCGACGTGGTGGAACGAGATTGCGTTAGGCAATTGCTAGACTTGAGTGGCCTTGCATGTCATTTTGAAACTTGAGTTGTCGTAGAAAATTTATGAACGAAGCTACATGCTACATCGATGGTACCGTCGTTGCAATGTTTGAGGCTTTATTGCCACAGGTGTAACCCACAGTCAGTCTCTGTTATTGTTCGCATTTTCTTCTGCACTATTAGGTCATTGCATTTTAAAATGGTAGCACAATTAGTAAGCAACAAAATCAAAAGATACCACTTTCTCGTCATATTCTGAAATCTGAACCATGGTAGCATAACTTTGTTTTTGGAATAGCATTGGTATAATTAATGTTCAAGCTCTTCTTTTTGTACTATTCATCATGCTCATATGGGGCTTTGTAATCTTGTTGGACTATTCATCCTTTGCACATCCTTTGTAACCTCGTACTATTTATCCTGTTTATATGCTGCGTAACCTTGTTTAACTATTTATCATGCTCATATGGGGCTTTGTAACCTTGTTTTACTATTCATCATGCTCATGAGGGGCTTTGTAACCTTGTTGTACTATTCATCATGCGCATGTGAGGCTTTGTAACCTTGTGATGTTAAATGATATAGAGAATATCTGCGTTTTCTTTAGTAGATATAAGGAAATCTTTCTCGATTGAAGTGGAAATGTTGCATTGTCACAATTGGCGATGCAAATTGTTTCTCCTTCACACGTGAAGTGTCTCCTTTCATCTACCTGAAAGACGTACATTTCCATTTTAGTTGTGTAATTTAAGGCAATTTCACAGACTTTCATTTTTTCTCGATTCAGGTCTAATGCGATAAATGACTGCATAACTACAGCTAACAAAGAAGTTACCAAATTTCACAACATTTTTAGGAATATTGTACAAATTTAATTCGTACATATAACGCTTCAAGTTGTGTGTTGTCAAATTAAAGATTTTCCATACGACAATGCAGACACTTTAAGTTTCCTTTACAATTTTGTTGCACTGACTGATATGGTGAACATACACGAGATACGAAGTACTCTAGAAACAATACAGATCGATAGCATCGGACACACTTCAAAGCGCAACATCATTATATTAAATATTCTATTGATTATGAGTTTATAGTTAAAGACTTTTGTTCTTTATTTTGTTTATTTCTACATTCAAACACACATTATATGGCCCTGACACACTTGCGGTCTAGTTAGGTAAAAGAAGCTGCATCTAAATTTCGATAGTCCCTTAATATCGGTTTCAAATCAATACTATCCTCTCTCATATTTCTCCATCCTTTTCAAACATAACTATGACCAAGATGAGAGTTAAAATCACTATTTATGACAATTTTATTTCCTTATTTAATCAAGGTTTTCTAATTGAAACCTGCTTATTTTGTCATTGAATGTAACGTAAAAGGTATGGTATGGGTGACACAGAACATTCAATGTAACAGTTAATTTATGGGTGGCTCTGAATATCGAAGAGAAACAGGTCATGTAGGTTCAGTAATTTAAAATTTGCTCTGTTTTTGTCGAACGCTATTTTCTTTTAAAATGTCAATACTTGAAGTCAACTTGGGGTTGGGAAGTAGTGTTATGTGTCGACTGGGAGACAAAATGACACATGGTAGACCACGGGAATTTAACATGGGAATGACACTTTAGGGACAATGGGAATTTAAATTGGGAATGGCACTTGAGGGCATAAGGGAAATTGAGCATCGGAATGGCACTTGGGAGACAATGGGAATTTAACATGGGTGTCCCTATAAACTCAATGGATGACGTAGATGGGTTTACTGGGACAAGTGTTTATAGGGACAGACAAAGCATAGAACATACACAAAAATACAAAGAAGCACACGTACACTTACACAACACAAAGACAAAAAACGTTTTTGGAAAATGAATATATCTTTTGGAGGCAACTGAGTGCTTTTGTTACAGCTGCCACTTACTTTGTCGCGAAATCTAGACTGGCTGGGTACCTCCAATAGACCACTATCTTGTCTAGAACATACTCAGCCTCTACCACCAAACAAATACATCCATACAGAATCATATTTTTGCAAATTGATCAGTCTCTTTTCTAGAGATCTGTTGGCTGTGAAAAGGGCCTCTTTTGCTCCAGTGCACCTGGTTAATGCCCGCATCTCCCAGGCCGAGCACCACATCCAAGGCTTCCAATTCAATAATTCTCCCAAGCCACTTTCCACGTTGGGAGTGCAGAGGATGGATGGTCGGCTTCAGTCCCCTCCCCCAATCCTCTGTTTGAGGGACTATGAAGACTCTTTTCCTCTGAATTCGACGATGCGACTCTTGATGTTGTGGCAGTCGCCGTTGTTGTACTTGCGGCTCGCACTCTTGACTCTGTTTCTCCAACTTCAGGTCCCAGTTTTCTATGTGAGTGACTGAGACCCTTTGTTTTGGTGGTTATCGTTGTGATGGTTTGCGGGGTCCTCGCCACAACCTTGACCCCGCAGGTCTGCCGCATAATTAAATGGGCCAGTACCATCTTTTTCTTTTCATCCTCTTCTTTCTTTTTGTTTCTTCTTCTTCTGTCTTCCCCGCTTCATGTATTGCCTCCACTGCCAGCTCCTCCTGGAGGCGACGAGCATATTCCAGATTCATCTGGAGCTCTAACAATTTCTGCAGTCTGTTCAGTTTGTCAATCTTGACACGTGAACGAAGGTAGCCAGACTGGTGAACGCTTTGCTTTATATGCCTGAAGCACGGACGCGAAGGAAAACCTCCTCGCACAAACTACAATACACACACGACCATAATATTGAAAACATGTAGCGCGCGGACCGAACTGAAACACTCTCTTCACTTTTTAACATACATACACACTATATTAAACACAGACATACAACCATGCACCAAACCTAATTAACACAAACTATCATACAAACAAGGGGATAAAGTGTTTATAGCCACACCTCTAAACCCTTACGTACAAACATACACTCATACTAGAATAAGGTTTTTTGTTAGTGACAAAAGACACACACATGCACACGCTAACACACTAACATACAAACAAAAATAAAACCTGTTTGGCAATTGATTATTCTCTTTTCTAAAGATCTGGGTAGCTATGAAAAGAGCTGTTTGCTTTTTGTTTAGGCAATTTTTTTAATGTCCGCGAGGATTGTCACGTTTTGCTGCAGGATTTCTTACTGGTTAAGGCCTGCTTCTGCGGAACGAGAAGGAGAACTCCTTGGTGTCCACTCTACAATCCACAAATTCTCTCTCTTTTGCTGCTGCTGATACTGTTATTGCTGATGCTGCTATTTCTGATGTCTCTATCTTTCTGTCCACTTTACCTCTTGTTGCTTCAGGTCTTCGTGGAATATTTCTTCTATCAGGTCTTGTGCCATTTTTAACATCCTGACATTTTCTATTTGTTCTGGATTCTGAATCAAGTTCTGCCTGTCAGGATGCAAATGCACGTGATTCTCATTCAGCTTGGCTAATTTTGAAGGGATGTTTGTCTGTTGACGAGTCAACTATGGATGGTCAGACTGATTGACAGACTGACTATGAAATTAACGTCGCATTCGCCATATGGCATGCGCGACGGGGGCTAATTAATTACTCGCGGGGATGGAAAAAGAGCCTCATTCCCAGCGCGTTTATGCACACAAAGTGTGCTACTTACTTAGATTCCGGATCATTTATGCCCCACGGAACATACAGTGGGCGGGAATAGAATCACACATGCCCATCGTCTTAGTCTGTTTCTAGTATAAGATGCTTATTGGGGATAACCACCCATTCATAGCGCCACCCCAGTTCCGTGTTTACACGGTGATTGGGGCACCTGTTAATTTAGACGAGTGGAAATAGTTCAACATTTCGTCATGTAAATATCTGAGCGAGGAAGAGGAGGGTAGGGACTCGGCAAGAGGCGACAAGCACCAGCTGAAGTACTGAAACCCTGGGTCGTACTCTAATCAGATTTAATCCAGTTATTATAATGAACAATTTAAAACACCAGTAATGTGAAAGCCACCTGTGCAATTAGCCAGATCCATTAAGTCAAACAAATGTCATTAATTGATTCACACATTGTAATTTGAGTTTGGTGTACAAAATGTACTTTTAATTCCCAAAATAATCCCAATCAATTGAGTCTAAATGACTCATTGTTATTTTTGAATCACGCAGAATTTCAATAAGGAAATATAATATTAATGGCGGTGAGTAAAAGAGCAAATCAGGTTTATGATATAGAAATTATCCGGACGTTGATAATTTTCATCTATATAAGCTACATATCAGCAATGGCTATATTCCGGAGTTTCTTCGGTGCTGCCTCTTCACATGGAATGACGCCTCCCGTCCCACCACAGGAATGCTCGCTATTCTTTTGGTAACTTCTCACATGCCAATTGTAGCTCGGATAGTTTCCCTCCCAGATATCCTGGTGGCTGCCTCCTTGGCTCACAAATGGTCAAAGTGGCGCCCCCATTACAAAATGGTGGTATTCCTCGCCGATAATTAGTCTGCGGTCTGTACTTGTTTCTATATTTTGTTCTGACGATGGTTAAGCCTCCCGTAGTATTTTTCATGAGATGGGTTGGTCGGCTTAGTCTGCAGTATGCTTTCCACGTCATCGTAGCCACGCTCCATTACTATTCTTGGCTAGTAGTTAGCTGCACGTAGGAGCACGTGCATCCTGCTCTCGGCCTCCACCCTGTTCCCTATGAAGCAAGCACTCCGATGTTCTCTGCTCGACGTCTCAGCCCTGAATGAATGAATGCAATGTGGAATGGTCAGACTGGCGACTGCGCCACTTTATATACCTCAAGCGCGGAAGCGATGGAAAACATCCCTTCGGTTTTGTAGGAACGCCATGGCTAACATGACACATAGGTATAAAGAGAGGTGAAAGAACATATATCAATTTTATATTAAAAACAAAAACAAAAAAAAAAAAAACAGACGCAAATGATCAATAATACGACATTTTGATTCACAACAAGAAACTTCTCCAATACAAAATCAACAAGTCAAAAATTTTCTCAAACAGGAACAAGGTTGACAACGTTGTGGAGTCACACTCGACTTCCACTGATTTAGGTCATTTGGCGATCGATGCACACTACCTTTTCTAGCTAAAGACAAAAGATATAACTATAAATTTTACAAAACCATCTTTCAACTTTATCATCGTTTCTAGAATAGTTACTATCAGAATAAGTCACTAAATTTTCTAAGGGATATCCAAGACTGCGTTGATGAAGAAAATACACACAATATTGTCCACACACCATGAACATGTGCCTTGTAATCTCACATTACTGAATGCAGTTGTCTTTGCATTTCTTCTAATAAAGTCGACGATGTCGTGTTCCAAAGACGGTTATCATTAACAATCAAACTACCCCACACTGTGATCGTTGGGAAAGTAGACGGCCATCCAGTGGGTTTCTGTTTGATGGCTGTCGTCGGTGTTCATGACATAAACTTGAATGTCTTTAGGTTTGCGATAAGGAAGTTCATCTTTAGCGCACACGACAGGATTCCAAGAAGCTGTGTGCGAACTGTTTGTCAAAAGGCAATGGAGTTTCCAGGTATCCATTTTTCACAGGCACTGATAACTGATCAATTTAATCCTGATTCTTTCCTTGAAAACCTCTATCAAGTAAATGGCTCTTCGTACTCTGTGGAAAGAGAGCTTCGATGTGTTGGATCTCCAGCGAAGTTAGTTGAGGGGAGAAATAGTCACGCAAGTCTTTATGACACTGATGCAATACTGCATATCCGGAGATGAGACCCCAAGCGTCTTCCAGATACTCTTCCAATTTTTCTTCTTGGCTCATCATCGTGCATTTATCGTGTTGAATTTCACTGGGATGATCATTTTGACATCCATAACAATATTTGTGGGTCAGAACTGTTATTTTATAAGCCAGGTGATGAGCAAAACATGAGCTTCTAATAGTCTAACCACTTCTCTCAAACTGTCGACTTTTAGAGTATTTTCCAATTCTGCATACAAGATGACGTTCATCATGTTTGGTAGAGCTTCTGCAAACTGAAATTCCAGTTGGCTGGATTTTATAATGTGGAAATGTCCATCATTGCTACGTTGGTCCGGAGTGAAATGAAACGCCCACAAAACGGAACCTCCTACATAATTGTCGTACGAATGCGTGACTGTTGCTGGTGCCTAACTGTCCCATAGCTTCGTACAGGGCCAAGGAATATCTCAAGTAATTTTTCTGCTCAAAGTTAGGTTTGAAGGGCCTTGCCATCTCGATTGACTACTATCTTGGACATTTTGTAGTGCTTAAACTCGAAAGGATTTTGAGTGGTGGTTCCATTGAGGGCTTCATTACTGACGATGCCGATGATCAAACGTTGGGTAACGGTCCTTGGAAAAGATGATCGTCGATCTTGAATCGGAGTCCAGCGGCAATGGTGAAGGTTTTCAATTCCACTCTTCGTATCAGATACTTGCCGGTCGCTCAGCTCAAAGTGTAACTGATGTCGTTTCCCACTTTATGTAGCACTTCCACACTGCGGTCGTAGAGTCGGGCTCCTTGGGAGATGGTTTTGCACTCGTTTGCATTAGCCATCAAATGGCAAACAGTGCTGCTTCGATTCAGCCTCAGATGGACATCCACTCCGTTCAACAAATAATTGTCTTGCAACTACATTTCCAAATGCAAACGAGGCATCAGTTCTAAACTGCGCCCTTGTAGGAATTTCTTTCGACGGTCTTTGAATCCCACATTGTGAGGATTGTCATCATCTCTCAGGGCTGTGTCATTGAACTTCTCGACGTATCAGGTTTCCATACTGCGCTAGCAACCAAATTAATGTTCTTGGCTTCTTCTCCATACGTCAAGAGATTTTCTAGGTATGCTCGGTAAGGGTAAATATCCATGCTTACTAATTTGTTAATCAAATACAAATCCACTTCGCTGAACAACGAATGCATGAAATTGTTGACGGGTGCTACTCTGGCATCAGCTCTTGGAGCGGTGTCGTCCGTTTTGAGAACTTTGACTTTCAGGTACAAGTAACTGCTATTCAGATAAAAGTAATCTTCGGTCTGTCCTTTGATTTAAAATTCGAAGTGGGCTGCGGTTGTCAAAGACGAGATGGGATGAAATTCTACACATTTGGATTCTTGCATTATCATCATGGTGGGTGGTATGGCAAACATATCCAGTTCTGACTTTGGAACATTCGCAAGAATCTCGGTGCATCATTTTTCTTTTTAATTATCAAAGACGTGTAATTCTCTATTCTTCTTTTCTTAGTCTTTCTCGCAACGCATTTATGAGCTCTACAGGGGCGTCGGCGTCTCTTTCTGTCTTGTCCTTGCTGTGGCGTGAATGAAGGAAAGCCTTGCGCAGCAACGCTCAGCGCATTTATAGGAGTCTCTGCGGGAGCCAAAATTTATTTTCCAGTTTGAAACAACATACTTTTGCAAGACGGCTTCCTTGGGATTTTGTTTGTCAATGATGACATTTTGGAGAAATTTTTTTCCTTGAGTCAAAGCGGCATCTTTCAACGTGTGCAATCCCATTGTCATTATCGGTTTCAAGACGGGAGCCACCGAACGAAACGCAGATTTCAGTGTATCTTCTAAACCATGTCCTCGCAGTCCAGCGACTCCTCGGTTCGCAGGATACGTAAATTACAAGTCGCTAGAGAGCATTTTTCGAAAATGTTGTCGCACAGTAACTTTTCTTTTAGAGAATGGAATATTTTGTCCGAGATCTCCTTTTATACCAATGCTGACACTGTCAAAATACGACCTATTGACAGGCATATAATGAGGATCTTCAAATTCACGGTGAACGTGATACGTGCTTCCAGCCTCATCATAAGCAACCACTACAGGATCCACTTTGAAACGAATGACTCTCCGTAACGGTGTGGCCGTGATTCCCACCACGTTATACTCCACCAAATCGGAGTAGACAAACATTAAATTCAATCCTTCGTTCAGTTGCACAGAGTATTTAAAATACTTGAAAAATTATTTGTTGTTCATGTCTCCACCCAAAATAACATACAGTTCAATGAAAAATGTGACGGTCAAACTTTTGTCATCCGGAAAATATATCTCCAGACGGTGAGAAATTTGTATGGTGCTCGATAGTGACAAGATTGTTAGTTTTTATCAAGGCTTTGCTAAACTGTTCGTCGAACATGGAAGCAATCGTTTGGACCAAATGCTGAGTGTTAAAATAATACCCTACAGGAATTCTGATGTTGTAGATAGTCAGTTCAGGACTGCATGTTGATGGTTTTCTGAATTCATATCCAGACGGGGAGAAATTTTATGGTACTCGATCTTGACAGGTTTGTTATTTTTTGTTCTTCGTGATGATACACATGCATATATTTTCGGTCTGGGAAATTGTCGCCAAGAAGCACCAAAGGCCCACGCACCACTTGTGGGTGCACTTTCAACGTCTAGCGTGAAAGCAAGACGTTTTGTACATTTTGCATTTCAGAAATGACACAGGTCGTGTCTTTGGATAGGCAGACTTGCTGTAACTAGAGTTCTGCTTCTCTTCGTTGCTTGACTCGGTCGGAGTTTGAATGCTTTTTCAGACTCTTTTCCATTCTGCTGTGTCGTTCTTGTCAGCATATATTCGTCCCACGACAATGGCTAGGGTTAAACACGTCTGGTCTTGAGTGTTGTTAACTTGGATGACGCTGCACTTGGTGCTGCAAAGTTCGTCCATCGATAACTCTTTTCTGCATCGTCTTCTCCCTTTCTGACTGGAAACGTGGGTCATGTAAAGTGTAGCTTTTCTATCGGTGATGTGAAATTGGTAGTTGGATTTCTGAACGTGCTGGATCTTGTTGATGACTTTGGAAAGTGTCAATTCTGCCGGACTCCTAAACTCAATCCAGATGGATGACTTCAAACTGTCGTGATAAATGGAATGCCTCAAATGATCGTCTTCTTTGGCTTGGTATTGTCGTTTCAGTGTGATGAACAATGAACCCCACAAATCGGCTATAAACCCTTCTGATTTCTCCAGCTGTACTTCGGACTTGAAATCTTTAAACTTCACATTGTAAGTATAAGCCGTGGTTCTGAATTTTCTCGAGGAGCTTTCCGGATCTCGAATGTGGTAATGTTTTCTAGGTGCTACTGGTTGACTTTGGCTTGGATTAGACTCTCTCGGTCTGGAGACAGACTTAGATGGCGTTGATTCAGGCTCGCTCATGTCTTTAAAATCGCTGGCATGGACCTGAGTAAAGACTTCAGCTCGTGTGCGAGGCGATACATCACCTCCTGGCCTCTTACTTTCTTCTCCTTTCTCATTGAAATAGTGCGATCGTTTCATCTTGATTGCAAAATTTAATTTGATACTTTTACACGCAATGGACCCCTACATGTAGGGCTAGTATCTTGCCTGAGAGTATTCAATCAGCTCTTAAGCAGTCAAGAAGATGGAAGAGCCACCAAAGTCTGAGCTTCGGATCAAAGCTTTGCAAAACGTCATATGAATGTTTACGTCAGATAAGGCAACGGACTACTACCCCTCCTTTCGAGATAAAAGTCAAGATACTTGCTATATCTGTCAGAAGAAAAAACATGGGCTACAGAATGTCCACACCGTCAACGCAAGACAGAAGTAAAGAGAGACAAAGGTCAAGATACATGATATATGTGTCAGCAGAAAGAACACTGGTCTTCAGAGGTGTCAAAGAAAACAAAGAGACATGATCAAAGAAACGAAAAGAGGAGAGGGCTTCCGAAAATGAAGAACCCTCAAAAAAGGAAGAAGAACCGATACCAGTCAAGAAAGATAGGACAAGAGGACTAGAAGAAGAAAGTGAAGAACAGGAAGGCCTGCGAAAGTAACAAAATACAAAACAAATGGAAAAAGAAAGAAGAAGAAGAAGAAGAAGACGAAGACGAAAATGGACATTTGGTGAGGTGTTGTGAAATTTCATTGTAACATCTAAGAAAAAATATACCAGAAAGAAAAAAAACGCAAGTGTCTCTTGGTCTAAATTTTTATAATAAGGACCTACACTCATGCACTCACACACGTACATCATTCAAACATCATGGGAAAAAGGGATTTAAATATTACTTAATTTGGCAATCTTTGAGTAGTCTCTCTTTTCTAGAGAGGTGGATTGCCCTAAAAAGGACTGTTGTGTGTTTGTGTTTTTTTTAAAACAAACACATGAAATTGATGCAATGAGCTTTAACTGCCTACTACCCTTGCCACGGACAAGTCCTACTGCTTCACCTGCTACTGTCCATGATTTGGTAGTGATCGCTGCTGTTGCCGACGGTCTCTCAGGGGTAGTCAAGGTAGAGGGAGTGATGACTGGGTTGGAACGTTAGGTCGGGATGGTCCTTTTTTTCCTGGGTCGAGTTAAAGAAATCTGATACATTTGTCTCAGATAACTTAACTCTGCCAAAATGTCTAGAAGCACCACCACCGATGGACGTTCACGGTCCTTCTCTCCTTCAAACCTCTTCTCCTCTTCTTCCACACGATTTCTTCTTTCCTCTTCTTGCTCTTGCAATTGAATGGCAAAGGCTTGTTCTGC
Source organism: Megalonaias nervosa (assembly GCA_016617855.1). NCBI lineage: Eukaryota > Metazoa > Mollusca > Bivalvia > Unionida > Unionidae > Megalonaias > Megalonaias nervosa. Next base: position 43,901 of record JAECUM010026321.1, read on the forward strand.
TTCTTTCTGCCATTACATCACTCCTAGTCTTCACCGCAGGCGCACCCCCAATACATCGTCTTCTTAGTTTTAGCCATGCTCAGACTATTTTGGAGCGATTTACTGCGCACGGACGATATCGCACCTATATAGGATATGTGACGTCACACGCAGCTCTATTCTGATTGGAAGAAAGAATGCACTCTGACTGAATTTGTAACGCGACCTTGGATTGGTGAAAGATGTAAACCCGTTTCGATCCGACCTTAGACAATAAATACCAGTAGCTCACCTCATGAATTCACCTGTTCTTATGATAAGATGTGGACCAACGTTGAGTCGTCTACCCTAATAGTTTGGATGATATTCAGCTCTGACTACCTCATGTATGTAAAATCATCATGGGTTATCACGAATATAACAGATATGGCTATTTGTGAAAGAAGAATTTATGTGGAAAGGCAAGGCTGTCTGAAGAGTTTTGATGTACGGTCAGGCTGTCAGACGTAGTTTAAGGAAGAGAAGACCAGTGTGATGCTCGGTGTGTTAACTCAGATTAACAAGCCCCAACGGTTCTTATCAGCGCCACTCAGTTGCCTCGGAAAAGATATACTCATTGCCAAACAAATTAGTCACTGTGTTTAATGTGTGTGTGTTTGTTTGTTTGTGTATGTTCTATGCTTTGCTTGACCCTATAAACCTTTACCCTAATAAACCCAACATTGTAAGACCTCAATATGGAAAAAAAAATATAAGTTTGGAAAACATTCATATGGCCAGATATATTTCGTTAATGGGAAAAGAAAGTAGTACCAAAATATCGCCATTGTGGCGAAAATGTGGTATAGCCAGTCTGATGCTATCGATTTTTTCCCACTAATACGGAATGGGTATCTACGTTATTTAGCAGATATAAATTAATTGGGAGACACTGTATTGTAAGGACTGACGAAGCCACGAACGACAAGATAAAATGTTTCCGCTTCACGAGTGAAATATTTCTTTATATCTACTAATTTATTTTCATAATATAATTGTAATACAAAAACATCAACTGCGCGGATATTTTTCAGCATTGTATGCCATTGTTGTTAACGACTGCATTACGACAGCCATAAAATGAAGTTTCGAAATGTGCAATAATTTTAGGACAGCGAAGTTTTACAAATTTAGATTGTACATATAATGTATCAGATTGTGTAGCTTATGAAATTAATGACTGTTTTCATTCGAAAATGAAGATGTTTTACATTTTTGTTAGCATGTTTCTTTTGTGGATTGATGCAGTGAACAGTCTCGTGGTGGACGAACTGTAGAAATATCACATCGAAGCTTAACATCTTTAATTTTGTGATTGTTTGGATACTGGTCCTTTATTCAAACGTTATTTTTTTGTTTTGTCAATCGTTCCGTTTAGTTCGGTAACATACTCTTCATTCAAATTCCAACTGTCATTTATATATGATTTGCAATCAACACCCACCAATGCCAAATTTCTCCATCGTTTTCAAACATGCTTGTGTTGGGAGTTCAAAATGCTGATTAAACAAATGTATTATAATATGTAATCAAGAGGTTTCCCCAAACATGTCCGTTTGTCGTAGAATTTTACATAGCATACATTGGTGATACAGAATATCCCATAGCAACACTTCTTTTCAATTTCAGTCAAGATAGTACATTCCATTATTCATGTGAAAATAGTTTAAGAAGGTCAATACTTGCAGCCTACTTTTTGTTGCTCGGAGTTTGTTTTTAGGGATATTTGGATGGTGCCTGCATATAGATTATATTTTTGCATAGCCGAGAGTCTTCAATATTGACACATTTTAAAGACCAGTTCATCCCGACGTGAGAGAAGAAGAAGAAGAAGAAGAAGAAGAAGAAGAAGAGGAAGAAGAAGAAGAAAATTGAGATACGTCTAAATATGGAAATATATATCTGAATACAGTACATGTCAGATATATTACTTTAATTAGAAATGGAAGTAGTTTCAACAGTGGCGATATCTGTTCTTGCCATTTATATATTTTAATCTCTCATTACCAAATATATCACAAATTTTAAAGCCTCATTATGAAATATACAATAAAATCCGATTTCTATGTAATTCCCCAAACATATGGTCTTAATTCGTTGGCAGGAACAAGACTATTGACCGAATTTTTTCCCAAGAAATTTTAACCTTATTAGGTGTGATGTCCTAATACCACACCAGTAAGCAAGGTCAACGTCAAAATTCACGCATTTTACAAACTCGATCACATCTATGTAAGCTATATGGCACTGAGGACTGCATGCAGTATTTACTTATATACGAAATTGAATAGCATGACAACATGCCAATCTACGTACCCCTGAAACTAAAGATTTGACAAAAGAAATGATCCAAGGAGAATGAGCAATTTTGTTTTTCAAAAACACATGTTAACACATTGTGACGAAGTTTATTCTGTTTAAATTAGAGTCGAGACATATATTAAAATAACTTTAGCATATCAT
>JAECUM010026322.1:0-39985 GCA_016617855.1 Megalonaias nervosa
GTTAAGTGACTAATTGTGGTGTTTCAGCTACAAATTCCAAACACCACCAGTAAGACGTTGCAGTTATTGTTTGATCATCTGCTTCCAGTAAAAATATTTCTTCAGCATCTTTATTTAACACTATAGATACAACTCCAGAAAAAGCATCAGTTGAATGACGCCACGGAAATGTTGTAGTATAAATTTTAAACTTTGCAGAGCTAAAGATAGACAGTCTATACACACCAGTAACCTTCGCGGTATATTTAATAGTGTTATTTTGCTGTGACCATGTTGTTAATCCTGATGCTACTGTGTACACAATATTGATGATCTGATTGTGAGGAATTTTAATCAGATTAGTTTTTTGAACAATATTAGGTATTCCACTAACAATATCATTGAGTTTCATGTTAACGTCTGCTAGTTTTATGCCAACGATTGGTGGATCACCAAAAAATTCATGTACAGATTTGTTTATGTTTCTACGAAAATTTAAAAACGTTTGTACATGTCTAGTAAAAGTACCATTGAGTGTGGTCATTTCGTCATTGATTGTTTTTAGCGAAGTTGTCGTAGGAATGTTGCTATCGTCTACATATTTCTTCGTTGCAGCGTCAAAATTAGATTCTGGTGTTCTAAGATTATTAATACCATTATTATTCATGTTGAGAAATGCATGCATTATACCACCGTTGACTAATACGTACTTAGATTCTTGATCGTCGACATATTTTTTTTGTTGCGGCGTCTGTATCTACGGTTGGATTTCCAAGGTCTATAATTTTATTTCGATTCATGATAATGTAATCCGTGAATGAATCACCAGCTCGCTTGATAAAATCGTTAACTGACTTACCAGAATGTTGTATTTTACCTTGATCGGAGAAAATAACGATATTATCAACAACTGCGGTAGGAATTCGTATAAGTACATCTGGCAGTTGTATATTACTCGTTTTTAATCGTCCTTGTTTATCCTGAAAAACAACGACTTCATTTTGATCCACACTTGTAATATTTAATAAATCATCAATTTCATTTCTGAGCTGATCAATAGTTGCATATTTAGATAAATCACCTTGCTGCTGAGCTTTACCACGAGTAGATCTTCCGTAAATATCTACCATTATATTTATCAATGTCTGTTTAAATGTGACAATGTGGTATATTCATGCACGACTTTATGAGGTGGTTTTGTTGATTTTGATATAGCATCAAGTACATTAAGTACTTCACGACCACATATTGGTGTATCAGTTAATGTTTGTGTTAGTAACGTTGAATACCAAATTGGAGCAATATTATTGCTGACATAATGAAGAAATTCCTTAGGTGGCGCTAATCCATATGAATCGAAATAAATAATTCCACGTGGATCAATTGCATATCCAACCCGATGCGTGCCTGGTCCAGAGTTTTTATCGAGATTAATAATACCAGTTTCAGAACTGCTAGCAGTTCTAGGTAATTGATCGCGCATAAAAACACCTCTAAAGTTTTTTAGTTTTAGTTTTTTAGCAGCGTCGAGTAAATCAAAATTGGACATAGGCGATATCAGTAAACTGTCCCGGGAAGTCTTAGACCCTTTCCGTAAGAATACGGGGTCCCTGGTAATCTTAGACCTCTTCCCTTTTTTTTGGATGTTCTTCTTATTCCCTGTCCGGTTGCTTTCTTTAATGCCATTCCAGCAGCGGTTCCAACAGCACCTAATGCAGCTGCTTTTGCAACAGCTGGGGCTGCAGCGACTATTAATGCTGGTATAGCTGCGAGAAGTGGAAATATACCACCTGTCTTAACAGCATCTTTGATGGCACCCGCAGAAAGATTAAGTTTTTATACCTTTATTTGATTTTTTAGCTTCATTGAAGTTTCTGAATTGACGCTCGGTCAATGATAATTTATTTGAACCGCTCATCTGTTCTCGCTTTAGCGACATTTTTATTCCACAGTTATTTTTTGATGCTGATTGTAGCCTTTTAATCTGACCAGGAGTCAGGGTAACACTAGCGTGATGATATGACATTATAATTATTATGGATGATCTAATTATGTGTTACATATTTTCTACTGGGGCATCAACGACTCTCATTCGTCCAACAACACCTTCAAGTAACATCGTCTTATCGCTGAGTATAACGGCTATTGCCCTATAATTTGCAATATCTCCTCGATTCACACGAGCTAGAAAAATTATATCAACGACGGACTGTCTAAACAAATCCAAATGTTCCAACGAAAAATAATAAATCGGATATAAGGTTGTAAAATCCCGCTGAGATATTTGTAAACCAGTATCAATGTTCTGATCACGCCCCATAAACGACATAAGACGATGATATGCACGTGCAACGCTGTTTTGTTCAAAATTTAATAATATATCCTCAGCTGGTTCTTGATGTCCATTTATTCTTAGTGAAATCTCAGTAACACCGAGTCTATCAAATATCATAATACTACGCGTTTGATCATTTACTCGTGTAGCATCTTGTAATGCAATAAATATATGCCGTGGTGCAGAAACACCTTGCTGTGATGCTATCTGCCAAGTAAATAAACCATTAATGTTACTTTGAAAAGCATCTGTTGTCATTGTCAACCATGACAACGTTGATTTACCACCTTGACTCATAAAATATAGCAACCGGTCTTCTTCAGATATTGACGGAACCATCACCGGCATCCACAATGAAAGTTTCGTTAGTACTACTTTGCCATGAAGTGCTCTGGTTGCATTAGCATCAACTCCTTCGGCGTGCCATATTGCATCATCATCGGTACCTTTTCGAAATAGTACAACTGTATGTTTAGCTCCAAAAATAACCTTTCTAACATTTCTACAAAATCCAAAGATGTGTGACAACGGAATTGCACATGAAAATCTTTCCTCGTCACCCAGCATTGCTCGACGTGATGCAAATCTCAAGTTAAAATTTTCATTCATCGATACAACTGTGTCCCCAGCTGCATTTAGTGTTACATTTCTGTTTTCTGGACGATCAGTTGTATTTTTGGCAAACATCATTGATGGACCAGCTGATCTTGAATAATCATCGCTGTATCTTGCAAGACCAAGTATTGTTGTGGCAACGTCGATGTATTCATGACAAATCTCAATCTCTCGTCCATCAATCATATATGCGGCTCTTTTGAATAACGCCATAATACCATTATTGACAAAACCAACTCGATCACCAATTCCGTAATCTGTATTATCTAATTTTAAAAATCTACTTCAAATGCCTCAGCAGGTAAGAAATATCTGCTTGTGTCCTGAACTTGTAATTCAATTCTTCCACGTTCGTCAGGTACACGTGCGTCGTAAGAATAATATTGATAATCACGCACAGACTCATCCTTGAGTACTGGTGCATCCATGTCGAACGCTGGATCAGATATACGTTTGAACATCTTTATTATAATTATTATCGTCTAAAACGAAGACCACTTCCCACTTCCTGCTATCAGACTAGCGGTTATATTTTTTTCTTTTTCTGATAATGGTACATCAGCCAACTCTGCTAGTTTTTGATTAGCAGCTTGATTTATTATTTTACTAATATTTGCAGGCATTACTTCAGTGCTAGGTAATTTTACAGGTTGAGGTTTTCGTCGTATTAATCGTGCTAGTCTATCTTTAATTGCTGAGAATGCTTTACTAGCAACATCACCAACGGCACCAATACCTTTTTCACGAACAACATCAATAGCTTTCATTGATAGTTGCTTTGCAATCGGTATTGCTTTTGGGGCTATCCTTCTAAACAGACCTTGAACAATATCGCCTAGTCCATCTCCGTAGATTGTTTTGTATACTGGTAATCAAGAATTTACTGCCCTGGCCATGATTGGTCCACGTTGAGTACTATGTACGATCATTTTATTATAATAACTGTATTTAATTATATACTCAATCTAGTGACTTAGTCACTATGGTAGTCATCGGCGATTTCATTAATGAGGGACCGATATACATTAATATCCATAATTCCACCTGTAAATAATCGTTGACAAATATCAGCTGCTTCATTAATGATTTCTGGGGAATTATTACCAGCTCGTTTTCCCCCAATGAGGATTTCTAGTCGATCAACATCAGCAAGAACGTTATTAGGACAAGTAATAAGACCACTCCCTAAACCACTTCCAGTAGAAGGTTCTGAATCTTTTTGTGATTTTTCTCTTTTCTCTTTCTCCTCATATAGTCTCCACCATTCGTCTGTACTGTGGGGAGGGGGTGTCTTCCATTCTTCCTCCTCCTCCTCTTTGCTTGGTTTCTGTTGTTCTTTACGTTCTCTTTCTTCCTTTTTGCTTGATTTCTGTTGTTCTTTACGTTCTCTTTCTTCCTTTTTGATTGATTTCTGTTGTTCTTTTGCTTGTTTTCTCTCCTCTCTTCTTGATTGGATTAAATTATTAATTTCCCTAACATAATTCTGATATAATGGATCATCAGCTCTAACTTGTTGAACATTCATACGTATGCGATATAATGATTTTTGCCATTGTTCACGGCTTTTAATATCTTTAGCGTATTTAGGTTTCATTAATTTATTTCTTTGACTAAAACTATCCACAGCAAATTCAACCAATTGTTGTAGGTTTTCAATGTTGTTATTATTTATCTTAACAGTATCTTCATTAAATTTATTTAACAGTTCAACATTACCTACAGAACCTACTGATTTTGGTTCAAGGGTTAGTGCTTCAGCGTCTTCAGGTACTTGTTGTATTGGTTGAGCAGCAGCTATTTTATCTGAAAGCTCCTTTAAAATCTTTTTTGTTTTCTTAGTTCGCTCTGATATTTTTCCAGTTGCTTCAGCGGTTTGCTGCAACGTAGGAAGAAGACCTCTGGTAGCTTCTGTAACTTCTTCGGTAACTTTCTTAACCTCTTCAGTAACTCTAGTAACTGGTTTAAATAATTGTTTTGTATCCTCTGCAAATTAAACTTGAGATTCCTGACGTGATTGTAGTTGTTGCTTGACTAAATCACGGACGGGTAAATATTGTTTGATTGCCTGTAATCGCTCTCGAGCTAATCTAGCTGAATGTGGTTCTCCAATATCCATTTATTAATAATATTTATACTGGCTGTTTAATTTATAGCAGCAGAGAGGGTGAATGACCAATACTGAGTGACCAACGCGTAAATGAAATCGCATAAAAATTTGAAAAAAATACGTCAGCGATTGATAACAAAACTGAGCTAACCCAAACAATTTAACGTTATTGTGGTCTGTTTTCCATCGTATGGAAATAGTCTCGGTTAGAGGCTTTGGTTTAGCGTCATTGACCTTGTTTTTAGCCTTTGTAGGAACCCTTATTTTTTTATAAATAAGGTCTCCAGCAAATTGGTCTGTTCACCCTCTCTGCTGCTCAACTGGTTTAATTTATTCAGGATATTAAGATAGCTAAAGTAATTGCTAATTAATTGAGCGTGAGAGATCAACAGTCATATTTTATCTCAACAAATTCACTATATTTCTCTCACATCAAACAAAAAGCAGCAAGCTAATTGTTACGACTCTGTGGTCACAAACTTAAGTAATAGAAATGAAGCAAAACCAAGTTTTGTAAAACTCAATAAACAATTTAAGTATCAAAGTTATAAATGAAAACGTGAGACGAACTTGCGGTATTATGAAGTGAACCCAGACAAGTCCTTATAAAGGTCTATGAAAGTCCTAAATGAATGAAAAGTTCTGTATAAATTTCAAAACCGGAAATGTACTGGTCCTCCAAGAACCGCGACGTTGTCAAGATTGCATTGTCCAGAAGTCCTTCGAATAATTTATAACAGTTCCAGAATAATATTATAGTCCAATTAATGAGCACTTTCTTTTTCCACTGAACAGTCCGAGCAAAAGTTTTTCCTCTCGAATAATAGTCCACCCTTAAACATGCCTGCAGACTTACAACAGGAACACAAGAAATGTGAATGACTCCGAAATCGGAATAAATCTGATTTCTTAAGTCTCTCCTTATATATTGCGACTGTATTTCGCAATAGACCCCATGTGACAGAATACACTACTCATTTTGTGTCGATTTGGCCTATTCTTGTGACCTAGCCCAACCAATCGGAAGTTACAGAATTATTCTAGAAACGTCATTTAAGTCTTATAATTAAAATTATTATTTATAATTGTCAACACAGACGTAAGCATCTGTTTATAGATCCTACGTAACTACTATGCTCTTAGGATACTCGGGTCACTTACACAAAATTCACTAAAGATCTTTTGTAAACATTACAGCCACGAACAAAAATTATAAAAATTAGATAAAAGCATGTTCCATGTGTTACACCCACTCCCACAGATGTACTTAACACTAACGAAAAATTGTAAAATGGTTAGAAATTGAATAAACAGACAAAAATGCATGACAACACCCAGCCTAAAACTGTCCAGCATTGCGGTGCCGTAGAAGACCCCAAACATAAGAATGTTGTCGAGTTAATGTGATAGAAGGTATCAAACGATTCATCGATGAAGAAAATGTATACAGGAACTTAATATTACATTTCGGTTGTTTCGGGGATCTATAGAATTTTATAACAGCTTTTCTATCGGAATGGGATCTATCGGAATTTAACAATACATTTGCCTCTTTATTTTTATTAAATTAGGGCTTTAATTTGCCCCTCTCAGTCAACTCAGTAAGATGAAACACTCCGATTGTCTATAACCAGAGCGACATCTTAATTTTTTTTTTTTAATGTTCTTTATTATCAGCGGGAAAGTAATAATCTGTGCGACGTCTGCTTTTAAAAAAACAAAAGTCTTTATTATGCTTTTCAGGTATAGGCGGAACACTACTTGCTTGATATTTATAAACAATGAAGAATAATGCTAAAAGACATTAGTTCTATTTAAGAGTCTTAGTAAGGAAAATGCAACAAATACTATATAGTCTTTTATTTAAGTCCACCACTGTGCAACTCCCTAATATCATGATTATGTACACCACTGGCATAACAATTTGACTTGGAAATGTTACTGCATGGTAAAAGTGCAAATTTCATGAATGTACCACCTTCTTTCCTGATTGGCAATGATCAGGAAATAAAAATCGATTACAGTATAATTATTACTATAATTGATCCATATTTGCTTGTCATTCACATTTTTGGAAAATACTTATCTTTCAGCTATCATACAAAAAAAATCACATTGTTAATAAAATCACAAAACATGGACTGTTAAAACGTTCAAGGGTAACTATGAACGTTTATGATATAGTTTACTTTGTAGAGCAATGCTTCCTTAATTTCAATAATGTGAATATATACAAGAAAATTTTAGCAACGCATATCAGAAATACTATTTACAAGGCTGTAAATGGTGAAGCAACTCGGTTTTCAATTCAAATGTGCAAGTTGTCGGAGTCAACAATTCCTTCTTCTGCTGATTGAAGTAGGCAGCCTAAAAAAGATCGGCATGGAAAGTTATAAATGGCATACAAGCCTCAAGGGGCTTAACGGACGAACAGGTCCAGGTGCCCGCCGATATCCTACCCATCTGAGAATCACTCGATTCCAAGCCTGGTAGCTTAATGGGTGAACAGACCATGTAAATGGTAGAGAAACCAGTAACTGAAACGTACAGGTGGGAACTGACTAGCCCTTCTTCTATCTGACCGCCTCTTGGTCTCGTGACAACTTCTGTCTTAACTCTCTAACAGTCGCTAAATGTGGAAGCAACAGAAGGTCTGTTTTAGATCGCGGACTGGACAGCCCCTCCAAACTGGAAAGTATCTCAGTGTCCGAAGATCTAGGCCAACAAGTAAGTCTCCGCTTTTTTTCTGACAGCTGTCAGAAAAAAAAGTGGAGACCTACTTGTTGGTCTACCTAAGATCCTGAGGGCTGGACAGCCTCTCCAAACTGGAAAGTATCTCAATGTCCGAAGATCCCGAGGGACATATATCTGGGGCAACGAAACGGTAAACCTCGTTTACCGCAGTCAAACGTTCCAACTTCTGCCTGCTCAGTCACTTTGATGATGCAATCGGGTCTTCTGGGAAGTCATTTGCGTCTAGGAAAATTGAAAGTTCATCACCTAGTCTTCGCGGAATATCCCTTCTTTTTTCCTTCCTAGGCAAAGAGACTTAATAAATTTGGGCATATCGTCATGTCTTCGCTCACGGGGAGGAACACGACTAACTACCCATCTCCCTACGGAAAGGGATTGGCGATCCCTTTTCGACAGAGAGGGAATGAGGGGCGACCACCCTTCTTTCCATTCCGTAACGAAACAAGGGTCTACGACCTGCCTGATCTGCCGACCCGTGGGGAGATCATCCATGGTGTCATGGGAGAAAAGTGAGGCATGACCGACTACCAGATGAAGTCCCCAAGCCAAATAAGCAGGACCGGACAGGGATGGGCAAAATACGGCCCGCGCGACTTGGTTTAATCCGTTAATTTACATTATTGGGTGTGGCTTTAAAAATCACTTATTCGGCCGGGGCCCTGGAGTAAGTTGCCCATGCCTGATATAGGCGAACTAGGCAGCTTAAAGGAGCGCCCTAGACTTCCAAGTGCAAGTGATCCATCAAGTTTGATCCCGGTTTGTGATAACTAATGTTATTCGGCAGTAACAATATTTCTTCTTGCAGTGTGTGACTCTAATTAATGAACTTTAAACCTCCAAATCAACCCCCCACACCCTGTCAATGCAAACTATTTACAAAGAACTCTATTTATTGCGAACAAGAAATTGGGAACAGATGAACGTTATAACACGAAACACTTCGCTTTATGTAGGGTGATTAAAATGCATTATGTATGTCTGTGTCATTTGGATTTTTAACGTAGCTTCAACAATTTTTCAGTCATATTGCTATGATGTCTGCAATATGGCAGTTTATAGCGATGTCTAGTACTGGGGCATCATGTCACAGACATGTAGCATGATGTCCCACTCAGTCACTTTATCCTGATACCAGGCCGACCAGTCCTAACACTAACCTCTTAATGCTGAGCACCAAGCGAGGCAGCTGTTAGTAAGATTTTTGCAAGTCTTTGGTATGACTCGGTTGGGGTTCGAACCCGCGACATCCCGCATCCGAGGTGGACGCTCTAACCACTAGGCCACTGGAGCGGTAAAAATGCATTGTAAGCATGAATGAACACAATCATTGAAAAAAATCCTCTCCTTATGAACATGTGTCCAAGCCAACTTCCATTATCAAGATTTTAATTGGGTTTTTTTGGTTGTTATTTCTTTTTTTGTGGGGAGGGGAGAAAAAAACTGTTACAAAATGATTTTACAGAGTTGCAGAGTATAGTGTGTTTTTAAGTATAGCTTTCTAAAATGCACCATCAATATTAATAGACCCTTACGGGATTGAAGATTTAAAATAGGTCCGATGACACCCTTCTATATGTCACAAGCTTCAATAATGGAGGCAACCCTTGTGCCCTCTGACACATCCCGTTATGATGTTCCAGCTGAAAAGTTCTCAAAACCTTTTATTTTTTTAAAGAGTTGTTTATTAAAAAGAAACCGACTTTATATTGAATGGATCTGATTCTTGCATGCCTTTTGTGCAGATACCTAAACGTTTGATCAAATCATGATAACATGGCATTTCTAAAATTGTAATCATTATTCAGGGCATTTTAAAATTGTGATTATCATTCAGGGCATTCCAAAATTGTAATCATCATTCAGGACATTTTGAAGTTGTAACTATTATTTAGAGCAATCTAAGATCGTAATTTTCAGGGCATTCTAAAATTGTAATCATCATTCAGTGCATCACAAATCTGATGCTTAATAATCCTAGCGTTTCACTATCTCTATGAGTAATTAGTACCAAAATAAAGGTGTAATCATGTTAGTTCTGCTAGATCTACATAAAAATTATCTTACTGCAATACGGTATAGTTCTTTAGGGATATATAACCCTTGCCCTTGCATATAAAGCGTCAACTCCAATTCCATGATTTTTATAGTCCAAGTTCCTTTGCAATTATTTAAACATGTATCACTGCCAATCTATATAAACGCCCTAAATTAGATAAATAACAGATTAGATATCTAATGTAAAAAGATCTAACTTTAAGCGGGTTTATTGTATGGCATGAAAGCTTGCTTTTGAGGCTTTAAGGTAAGACTTGTTATCCCAATTTTGTTTTTTAAAAAATGTTTATTCCACAACCCTGTATTACCGGTACCCATTTTTCGTTAAATTTTGCCTCCATTTAGGAATCTACTGCAACTCAATTACATGATGCCAAACCCATCAACTGTTGCTTGATGACTACACTGAAATTCAACTTTTAAATCAATGACCAATTGTGAAGTCTAATAATTTACCAAACTTGGGTTGCCTCCCATGATATTAAATTTACACAAGTCAGTAGATCTATATTTTATTAATAATTTTAGTAAGACCATACAATATGTTACTACAAATAGTAATAGAAACTATATTTGTTAACAAAAAAGAATGGGGACTATGCCATAAGCATGGAGGGATTCATACAAAAATCAGTTCAGTTGATACAAAAGGCCAGAATAAAAGAGTAATGGCAGAACTACAGAATCATATGTATATTTATTTCATAGAAAATTCTATGAGGATAATTTTTATGACGGACACATATAAAGTTAAAATTGTAGGCACAAGCCATTCCAAAACCGTCCCAGAAGTTTATGAAAAAATGCCTTGTTACATGTCAAATTACATTGCTTATATATTTTATCCTTTCACAAATGATTATTATAATGAATATAACAAGTGAGAAACTTACAATAAAGACAAGCAGCTTCAAGACAAGGAAACAGCAACAGCATCTTTGTCCTGCATTTGTAGGCAATATGAACTTAAACTTTCCCAATATATATTTATTTCTACAATGGAGCCCTCCTTTTTTAAATTCATCTCCTTCAAATATTAATATTTACCCAAATGCACTCCCAAGTAATGTACAGTCAGGTCTTGAAATTTTGTCTCCATCACGATTTTCAAACCATTCCATATTTTGAGTACATCAAGGATTTCATGTAGCACTTTACACAGGTGGCATGGCTCAATGAAATATTGGAAGAATGAGGAAAGATAGATATAAAAAAGATAAGCCAAGAATTGTGAACATTTTAAAATCATAAATTTTTATAACTTTATATGTATTCACCTAAGTTAAGAAAAGTGCCATAAACTGCACATTGTAGACATGTTCCATGTTTAATTGTGCTCAAGCAAGGTAAGTGAAAATTGTTCAGCAAAAAGTATTTTCTCCTTTTTAGTCAGTGAACTTGATCCTTGATACCAAAACTGATTGGCTTTATCATTACCACAAGACATTCACAAAGTTAGGATCAGGTATGTGATGTAGAACTTGTTTCATTGTAAACAACCATTTCATTCCTTCTTCCAGAGACCTTTGATTAAAAAATCAATAGGCTTCTCCCTTATCCTAAGCACAAACCATTGGTTGTGTAATGCCATGTACAACTAGTGTTACTGTGGTGAAGCTTTTGTGCCAATTCTTTGGCTTTTGGTGCCCTAAAAAATACAAAGATTTTTAAGTTTCCTTTGTCTCCATTTCGTATACAGGAGCATGTTGCTGATACACAATCAACCATGGACCAAGCATTGTATCATATATAAGGTTGAAAACAAAAACTGTTTAGAGATTAATAAATGTATTCAATGTATTTACCTAGAAAATACTATTGATTGGGTGATGTGCCTTTGACTAACATCAGTCACCTATTTTTCAGTACAGTGATACACTTCTGAGGTTACTGTCTAATGCTATTAACAAAGTTATGCAGCCAATATTTTTTTAACTTAGTATAGAAACACTTTAAAACATTCATCTACAGTAGACTAATGAGTATTTTGTGTATACAATGCCAGTGAAAACACAATTTGTTCTTCAGCTTACTCTGCCATTACAAACTTTCAACTCAACTTCGACTCATTATTTTGCCTAATTTAAACAGAATGGAGGCATCACTTTGCCCATAATGTTTAGTCCTACATGACCCCTGGATAGATACTGGTTTGGTTTCCTTGTTATTCAAATATGATGGATAAGTCTACTTGAAATCAAGATAAATAATACAAAGCTGTCAAAGTAGTAACCATAGTAACCACGCACTTGGAGGATTGCTATATTGGTATTAAAAATCAAACATGAACAGTATCTTGGATGAACCTATACTATTTTTTGACAACAAACATTAATAGATTGAATGACATAACTTGAACTACTATTAATGAACAATACTAAAGAATTAGCTGAGTAAAACAAAGCTGGTTGCTCCCTGGGTCAAGACTTGAATATTCAACACTGCACTACAGTGCATACATAAATCTCAATCCTTATTTTCACAGGCATTATTTAATTTTTTTCTTTTTGTTTTGCAAAAATGTCTCTTTTTGGTATTAGGAGAAAGACAGACAGAAAAAGGAGATCACATCTAAGTTGTCAAAAATGATCTGGAGGAATAATTCTTTGCCTAGTTCATTACCATGATATATGGCTCTTAAGAGCGGTCTTTCTTTTTTTTTTTCTTGCATATTAAAATAATTTCATTTTTTTTGTATAACAGTGGTTGAAAATAAAAAATCTGATCAATAATATGGATGTAACTTTAGAAAAGTGGAATGAGAGAAAGATAATATAAGGTTTAATTTACAAAAAAGTATCTTTTACAGAAAACAATACAAAGCCATCATATAACAATAATATATGGTATCATTAGGTTCACTCATGCGAAAACAAATTTATCCCACATAACTATCAGACATGGACATATTTTGGTGCGAAAAAGTTGATCTTTCTCATGGCCAATGTTGATTAATCAGCATTCCTTAATAAAAAAATCTGTACAAATTTTTTTGATGAAAACTTGGAATAGCCCCAAAAGTAAAGGACATAGCAAACTCTGGTAAACTTGTATCCTTTTCATTCAAAGAAACGTATCAATATGAAATTTAGAGAAATAGGTGAATAATCTGACCAGTTATGCCAAAAAACCTTCACATTTTTTCTACACAAAATAGATGGCAATCTATCTGCAAACAATCTGGCTCAAGTTGCAATGTACATTTGGAGAATTTCTATTAATTTTTAATTAATTTCATCCAATTTTTAACAGTTGCATGAAATGAGCCAAATACAATGTTGAAAATGCAAGTCTGGTACAAGTCTATTAAAATTTTGAGTCCATCATGCAGAATTTTTAAAAAATAACTTTATGTATCCCTTTATAATGCCTGGGGTGAAATGATTCACTGATGCATTGAGAATTTTGCCATTTTCATACACATTGATACAAAAGGTGGAGAATCAATACAAATGATATTAACCTTATAACAGTTACTTTAAATCCTCAATGGCCATGAATAATTATTAGCAGTTAGATTCCATATTAATTCTTCAAGATGACCTGTGTATCAATATGTATTGCATCATATGCTTTGTATCACAATTTGTATTGATATGGCATAGTGTATCGCTTCATCCATACATATTGCATATCCAATGCTATAAGTATTGAATCCCATCTTTGGTTACATGATGCACTGGAAGATCAGCATGAACAGTGTTTTCTTGATATACTATGTACAAAGAACAGAATGGACTGCCTTGCTGTCAATCAGTGCATAATGTGACATCCAATTAGAGGGTACAACAGTCACAGTTGGGTATGGTGATATATGTGATCATATATGGTAATTTTGGGAATTTCAAATCAAAGAAAGAAAGTTCTGGTAGCAGTGACTTTTACTGATGAGAGCTGTCAATGGGCATTCAATTTTCACACTCACATATTAAAATCTTATAAGGTTTTGAGCCAATCGCCATCACTATCACATTCAAAATAACGATTCCTTAATTTATATAACACTCATCACAGATCAATTATTTACTATCCGATTCACTGACAGCAGGTTTATCGGTCTTCTTTCTGAAAGTTTTCTGTAAAACATATGCATCTGCAGGTTCAATTCTCTTATAGTAATTTTTCTTCTCCTCAACAATTTCAAATCCAAATTTCTCATAAAATTTTATGGCTCCCTCGTTATTCACTTGTACATGCCTGAAATAGATTTAAAAATCAATATTCAAACATAGTTTACTTGTAAAGAAAAGAAAACAAAGAAACTATCTTGATGACAATTTTACCTGTTTATTCATATGTTTTTTTTATTACTTGTGATGATTAAGGTTCAATTACAAGCAGGATGTAACAAATTGCTAGCACAATGAAGTTCATTCATGTAACAAAGTCCACAAGGAATAACTGAAATTAGATTTATTTCCATGGCATGTTATGGCAAAGCCCTACACTTCCCTATCCAAACTGAGTTCCTGGGGTTGCAAACCCACACTCCCACTCTCACTTCCAAACTTAGTCCTACAATGTAAGATATCTCCCTTGATAGTGATGTTTTGGTTGACGTCATACCACATAAATAATGGCATTGTGTAGAGTGTTCCCCTGGTTGACTGACAGGGGAATGAGGCCAAATTTTCAGGAATGTCTCATTAACTTGGCAGCCCATATTAGTGCTTTTCCACAAATTAAAATTAGACTTTACTTACTCAGATGTCTTTTTCCTAATGGATTCAAACTCTGATACAAGCAAATGGAAATGTTTTCAAATTTTCATGGCCTATATTTCAGTTGGTGGGAATACTAAACATAAACATCAGGGAGACATCTTAACTTATAGGACTACTCCAAACCAAGACCGCAAGTTTGCAATCTGCTCTTTCCCACTCCAGACTGAGACTTTAGGGTGGCATTTCATTTTAACACCATTTATAATGAAACAACAATATTCAATCTGTGCCACTGTGCTAATTTTTTTTCCGACTGCACTCATGCACTCCCTACGTGCATTCGCTTGATTTCCAGTTTACACAAATTTCGATTTATGCTATAACCTGAGGAACACATCAATGGCATAAATCAAGTGTCACCTTTATACTGGAGTCAGCATATCTGTCAGTCCATCTCACTTCTGTTAACTTGATATTTCCTAAACCTTTTAAAATATCTTCATGAAACTCTGTATCCTTTTGTATTATGATTTAGACATTAATATCCTGTCATTTTAAAGTTATCAGCATTACTTTATTTAAAAAATTTTGTCTGTCCAGCTACACTCTCGTCTGATTAATATATCCAGAACCATCTCAGATTACTTCATGAAACCTGATATGTATTTACATTATGACAAGAGTTATGTCCCATATAAGATTAGTACTAATGTAGGATTAGTACATTCAGCATTATCACCCCATTTTTATAAACACTGTATTACACTTTTTATGTCTTTCACCACTGGAGTTATCTTCCTCAAACATGTCATGCTCTTGTATCATGGCAGGACAAAGCACCATGTAAAATAATGGGCTTGTGTCATAGCAGGACAAAGCATCGTGTAAAATAATGGGCTCCTGTATCATGGCAGGACAAAGCAGCGTATAAAATAATGGGCTCTCAGTGTTTTATTTATCCATGTGTCATGCGTCAAATATGCAGACTTTTCCAATTTGATGCACAAATATTGTCACCTGTACTTAAATTGATGCACCCCAATGTTTGTTTGCTGATTAACAAAAAACAAAGGTTAAGTCTAAAAATCGTCAATGGTTCTTAAACTTATGCACCACAATATTATGCACTGCTGATTAACACAAAATTAAGGTTTGGTCTAACACCTTTAATGGCTAGATTACAACTCTCCCAAACAGGGAAAACATGCGCACATCAGTTTCTTACACTAATGTTATCATAATACATAGGGTTACAACTAAGTGTGGAGTCTGGAGCTGATCTTATGTGACCTGTAACTGTCACATCATTTGTTCCAACAGGACGTTAGAACCGTATAATCACCCCACCCAAGAAAGAGGCGGAAAATAAACACGTGATTTAAAGTGATTCTCATGAGAAACTAATATTTTATGCGGACCTTTGTCACGCAACAAAGTAACAATTTCCATTCGCTCAACTGTATGCTTTGTGTTCCAAGAAACTGTCAGCGTTTGACTGAAAATGGCATCCAAAGCAAAAATATTAAAATAGATATGAAACAAACAAAATTATCTTTTGGACCGTGTTTATGACCGACCGATGATAACAGTATTGTTATCGAACCAGTGGAGCCTTCATCATTCAAAGATGAGGTAACGGTTACTCATAAGATAAAATGTAATTTGTGCAGCAATGGTTGAAAACACAGCTGGCTACATTTTCAAAAAGATGTTGAGTCACATGAAGAATGTGACAGTGAAGACGCCTTTATGTTTTGCCATATATGTACAGTGGCTAAAAAATACCTCCATTACCAAATGCTAAAAAACCCCAGTAACTTTCAGAACAGAACATTGGCAAGGCATACTGGGTTGCCAGAACACAAACTGCTGATTGAAGATCCACAACATCAGGCAGATTTGAATGCAGGATTACAAAAACATTCTTCCAAACAAGACATAGCAGTGAAAGTGCTACTTAAGTGTGTACATTGGCTGAGTGTATTTTCTAAAATACAAACCTCTTCTTAATTCATGACTTAACAGCTTAAGAAATTGATGCCATTGGCATTCTGAAGAATTCTGCCAATCAGTATGACTCAGCTACTACCTGTTCAGAGGTACTGGATATCCTATCAAACATTGCTGAGGACAGTCTTATATGTGACCTGCAAAATTCATCATTTGTGACAACGATGGCAGATGAAAGCAGTGACATCACCAACAATAAACGCTTTGTCATATATGCTCAGATTATTTCTGATGACATGAATCCATCAACAAGATTTTTAACAAATACAGAATGTTCAGATGCTTCTGGCAAGGGAATTGCCTTATTGGCTTTAGTCACATTATATAACTAATATTTTTGTTATGTATTTAAACAACATAATTATTTTTTAAAAACTACTGAAAACTAATCATCAGCTTGAATAAGACTCATAGTTTGGATTCTCAGTTTTTTGCCTTGACGAGTCAAATGACTTACATGAAGCCATTTGTAGATAAAACACTGGGCTCATGTATCATAGCAAGACAAAGAGTCATGTAAAATAAATGGACTCTATCTGATCAGCATGTTAAGAGTAATATTTTTTATGCTGAGTGAAAGTCATTTGGAAACATTCAGTATTAGTTTTATTAAAATAAAAATATATGGCCATCTTTGCAAACATTTTCTGATAAAATTCTTAAACACAAAGTTCAGCACACAAGTACACTGAAAAATGCCCAAAGTGTACACTTCTATATAAAGGATCTGTTAAAAACAGGTTTTCTTAATCTCTATAGAACATCTATCCACAAATGTTCCTCAAAAGAAACAGATGATATATTGGCTAATAGACTCCAGGAATCTAAGATGAGACCGTTTGTTTATTTTAAGTGCTGAGTGTTCAAACCATCTCTTAAATTCTTGAATAATAACAAGATTTTCAAATTGCCCATAATGGCAGCCATATTGGATTCTGATTAGCAAAATTTTCTTTGAGAACTAATTAAATATCAATAGAATTCATTTGTTGGAAGTTCATGTGAATATCGCCATTATTCAGTGGTAGCAATAAAAACAATTTTATAGTAAATTTTGTTTCTCCAAAAATACATAACCACTCACATTAACATTAAGAATTACTTCTGCTACCTCCCGCAGACTTGAATAAAACCCTCCAACAGACTTGCAATGTCTTCATTTCTCAACGCTGTATAAACAAAGGGAAGTCACTCTTACAGATTATGTCCCCTCACCCCATTAGGTGGCTCTCCATACACCATATACAGTTAATTTTAACTATAGCACCATTTGAGATAGGATGCTCACATTGCGGAGAGAGTTGAAAGGGTTTTATGGTAATGTGACTGCGCAAGTAATTTAAGAGAAATATTAAGATTTTTAAGATGGCTGCAGTGGCAGCTATACTGGATTTCTGAATGGCGTCATTTTCATTAAAGACCAACTAGACGTGATAAAGTCTTTTAGTGATAACCCAATGTTGATATAACATTCCATTCTGCAGGAGTAGCAATAACAAGATTTTCAAAATGGATATTGGATGTCAGAGCAGACCCATTTTCATTTAGGATCAACTAGAACTTTTGAAAATGTGTTTGTAATGTTTCATGGCAATCCTCCAAGTAATTTAGGAGATGCAATGATGAGAAGCTTGCATTAACGGCCAGACGGACTTTAGACATAAGAAAAAATCTCTTCTGGAATATGACCAGGAAAACTAAGAATGGAAACTGGAAACAAATATAGGAATAAATAGAGCAAAACTTCAAATACTCTAGTGCTGTTAGACCAGATATGTTTTTGTTTAAAGTATTTGCCTCAAGGTTGCAGTCAAAACAGAACTTTAAACAATGAACGAGTGAGCCATGTTTGAAGAACTGATGGTAGAGTTATTGAAAGTTTTGATAAGATTCCATACATTTATCCAGAAATAATACTTACAAAAATACATTATCAAAGTTTCCATCTTTGTCACAAATTTTCAAGACATGTTCCAGCATCATTGTACCTGAAAATAAAACAAGATTTCAATAAGGGACATGTAGTCCTCATTGTCTATCTGTTGCTCTTTGTATTGTTCAGAATTACAAACTGACCTAACATGTGACAGCAAAATGCCATAAGTCATACATAAGATACAGCTTTAATTAGCAACCCCAGCTGATTTTTCATTGTCATTTAATTGCTTTTAAAACACTTAAATTATAGATCTCATCTCAAGCAGCATAGAACAGTTTAAATTTTGAAAATATCTCTACTAGAAGTATGGCTTGTGATATTTTAATTATTCAAATTCCGCACTAACCATCATTCAATTTTCGGATTGGCTGGAACTTTTCATGAATATTCATAGTCATTAACCCGGTCGCATAATTTTCCAAATGAACCACACGTTACACACAGGTCAAGGCAGTACTGATTTTGTGCGGGAAGCGTAAATTACCTGTAATTTACTTTTCAACCTGCGATAAAGTGTAAATCCAAATAAATAACACTAACAAGTAATACATATTTGGAAAGATAATTTTATTGGCTTTTATTTCATATATATTTTATATCAGTCTTTAATACAGAGAGTTACTAACATATGGAAAAAGTGCAGTGACCATGTAAAACTGGGACAATTCTAAGGGATGTATGCCCTGCACTAGGGTTGCTACTTTAATACAGAGACATTAGTGTTTCAAACTTCACAAGTTCTGTTCTTTTTCAATACCTGGGATTGCAGACTACATGCAAGATTTACTTATCTCTCAAAATGAATAGCTTAACAACCAGCAAAACTATGCACCTCCAAAACTGAAGATTTGACAACAGAAGTGCTCCAATAAAAATGGGCAAATTTATGCTTTGTAAAAGCATGTTAACACATTTTTTTTGTTTCTTTCAGGAAGAATTGTGCTTAGTTTAAATTACAATCAAGCATTATTTTAAACTAGATGTCTCAAACTAAAATCACCACAAGGGTTACATGAAGACAAGAACACTGGTAAAAGGGCTGCATCACTGAAACCTTTTCACATATTGAAAGCAGCTTATAAAAAAGGTAACAAGCTGAAGTATTGGACACAAGAAGTAAATGATGTAACTGAAATTTTACTGAAATTATCTGGCTGTGAAGAAAAAAGTCTGCCTTATCAATTATCTTTAAAATTCCTGTTGTTCTTGCAGGCCACATGTTTGAGACCCTTGGTTTACGTTGACCTTAGAAAGTCATGGAAAAAAAACAAGGTAATGGGGCCAAGGGGCTGGAATTTGTTGGAATAGGGATAGTATCCAAAACTGGATAGTAAAATCGCCAGATAGCAGAGGTGCTGTGTGGAGATGGTGCAGAGCAAGTGGTATATTTTATAATTCCTTTCTGCTGTATTCAGCATACCCTGTTGCACAAAATATAGAAAAATGTGGTTCTTACATACAATCAGGCGTTTAATCCAGAACATATACAATAAGGTGATTACGCATAAACACAAATCAACAAAAAAGGCATGTGGAGTAACTGACAATATAGTCCGTCTGAAGAATTCAAGCCAGGTAATGAGAAATAAGACCTTTGGTGAAAAGACCATGTCAATATGACTTTCAATTCAGATGAAACAATAAAAAGATTTTTAAGATGGGTGACATGCAGGCCAGACTGGATGTCAGATCAGCAAATTTTTATTCTGGACTAACTAGACAGTCTCAGTGAAATCCCTCTGTTTATATGACCATCCATTCAGATGGAGTAGTGACTAGATTTTAAAGATAGCCAGGATAGTGGATTGGATGTTCAAGCAGAACCATTCTCATTTAGAACCAAGCAGACATCATAAGAAGTCTTATGATAT
This sequence comes from Megalonaias nervosa, assembly GCA_016617855.1. Lineage (NCBI taxonomy): Eukaryota > Metazoa > Mollusca > Bivalvia > Unionida > Unionidae > Megalonaias > Megalonaias nervosa. Next base: position 20,330 of record JAECUM010026322.1, read on the forward strand.
AAATCCTATATCAATATGTAGGTTGCCATGGCAGCCATAATGAATGTCAGATAGGTAATATTTTCATTTAGGACCAACGAGACATCAAAAGAAATCTTTCAGTGAAAGCTCCATGTTGACATTTCCATCCATTCATGAAGAATAGTGATAAAATTTTCTAGATGATTGCTGTGGCAGCCATATTGGATGTTTAATCAGAAACAGTTTCAATTAGGGCCAACTAGACCTTGAGATGAATGTCTGTGTAAAGTTTCATGGCAATCCTTGGAGTAGTTTAGAAGAAGGCATTATAAACTTGTGCTAACAGATCGATGGACAATGGACAAAAGGGCATCCCATAAGCCCTCTCAGTCTATGACCAGTAGTAAAGTTATCAATATGTAAAGTAATGCTAATAACAAAACTATACAGACTTTGCAGGCCAATGGAATTCTAGAAAAATTATGATCTTGGTGTACTGTGAATGGCTACAGTATTAAATCTGTGAAGGTCTGGATAAAAACATCTCACTAACATGGACTTTAGAGGCAACTTTCATCAATAGTGAAAGTGAGATATGAATGATAAACTGAAGCTCTGATATGCATAGTCTGAAATCATGGTACATAGACAATCACCTGCTTTTGTACAGTCCTCTGAGCTGTATTTACAATCACCCCCACCCTAGGTCTCATCCTGAGTGAGCTTTTAGGATATTTAAGCTTATCTGAATTTCGTGGATTCAGCTGCAGCTGTAGTGATATTCTCTCTGTTTTGCATTAAAGCCGACAAAAATCCATACACAGTGGATGCTCAAAAAACAGTAGTTACAACTCAAGACATAACTTCAAGCACAGAGTCTGAAACAGTCACAAGGTAATGATTCTGAATAATGATGAAAAAATCTCCGAAGGATTAAAAAAGCACGGAATAGAGCTTCCAAGGTCTAAGTATAGAGATATAAGTGGAGATTCAAATCATTAAGGGTGTTGTAAACACTGTGAAGAAATAGATGAAGGAAGTGAAAGAAAAGACAGTTATAGAAGAGATGTTGGTAGTGAAAAAGAAGGTAACTGAAGCAGAGGAGAATTTGGATTTTCAACCAGAAATGATGGATTTGCTTGAAAGTGAAAAGCTGAAACAATTTCAAGCGCCAACTGAGAAGAATACGAGTGTCCTAGAGGAAATATTACTACTAATGGAAAAACAAGACAGGAAGCATAATCTTGTATGGTGTTCAGCAAAAAGGCTGCCATAATGAGATTCAAACACAGGTTACCATACAGAAATTCAAAAACAGGCTGCCATAGAGAGATTCAAACATAAGGCGCCATGCAAAGATTCAAAAAAGCTACCATACAGAGATTCATGCTTTTCTGTGTTTGATTCAATTTAAATACTTTTTGTTTTTGTTTGCTTATGAATTTAGATGCTGTTTGTTTGCAAACTTTCTGGGTTCCTGTATCAATTCAACTGCCTTTTTTAATACTGCTGTGGCTTCCATAAAGCACAGCAAAGTTTTAATTTTTTTTATTTTAAGTTGTAAATAAAATTAAACTGACTCTGACCTTTTGCTATTTGTTTTCAAAATTAAACTTCAACATCAACTTAATTATATTTCTTCCTCTATGTTTTGAAGAATCAGTTTCACAGACGAGAATAAATTTTATGGATATATGGTTAAAAAAAGTAATTCTCAAGATAATAACATACAGATTACCAGTATGAAGTTAATGAGGGATTTCATTTACTTGGTAGTCCTGTTCACTAACTGCTGAAGCTTGCTTTAAATAGGGACATTTTCATGTGTCTATCTGTTCATATCATTTTGGATATTTTTCTTTTATATACTTGTTCTCTTCAAGGATATATTTTGTTTTTAAATAGGCTTGACATTTTATTTTTTCTCTTCTTAACTACATGTGCACACATAAAAAATTTTACTACTTTAATTATTGATGGTTCTTTTGACTATCTGAAATCCTTTATCGAAGTATTGCTTTTGTTTTATTTCTTCAAGGATTTCTGGAACGAAACTTAAGATACCAAAATAATAACAGTAACATTTCATCACAGGTTAAATTATAGAGGGTGACTGAATTAACATTTTTTATTGAGCATAAAGGTTTCTGGTGAATCTGGATAAAATGGTGAAGATAAATTTTAAAATGAAAATATAAATTATGCAATAATTGCTGAAACACTTGGCAAAGTTGTTGTTAACACCAACTGGTAAATTAACATTTTTGAAAACTTTAATTATTCCTAAGCTTAAATGCGTGTTCATCTAGTTACCAAGTCCTTTGCAATTAATTATTTGAACACCTTTGTATGGCAATCAGAAGCAGACAAAGTTAAAATATTGGCTTTGTATCAACTTTTTCCAAAGTGGTTTGGCAATGCTTGGCTGATACTGATAAATTTATAACATTTATATTAGCTCCAAAATCACAGAATTCTTCTAACAGAAAATTTATCAATTTGTCTGAATTCATATTATGTAAGATTAAATACCTGTTCCCACTTGGAGATGAAAATATGAAAATGTAATCGAAAAAGACAAACAATGCTTTCAAATGACCTGAAATTGTAGACAGAAAAATAGAACCCTGACAGGAGATCTTATGAAACAAATACATCGATGAACTCACTGATATAGCAATATTATTATAACAAATATAACATCAAAAGATATGCACAACATTTAAAGGCATTAATGGGTACCCAGGTATCTGCTCGTTCAAAATTTCACAGGCAATATAATTGGCTATAGGGTACCTGTTTAGTTCATGCGCAAAAAAACAAAAAACAAAAACAAAAACAAAAAAACAAAACAACATGTTGCAAAGTTCAGATCAAAGATTATATCTGGAGTTTTTTTAGAAGCGAGTGAGACACAGAAAAATGAGTACAGTTTGAGGCTCGTGTCATGTGACTATTGGCGGCCGCACATTTACCCATCGTAGACTTCAACCTACTGATCTTATATTTTTTATGTGTGTGACAATTTAGCTATGTATGTTGAACAGTTTCTTTATTTTCTATTTACAGTAACTGTGCATGACACGTATCCAAGAAAACAGACAAATTTCTTAAATCTGAAACCATGTGCCACAGATTCATTATAGTCTGATATACACTTAAGCAGCAGACCAGTCGATATTGAAAAAAAAAAACACGAAGACAAATATTACACATGCTTTATCAATGTGTCTCGTGGATGTTATATGATTAAAAAAATGTTAGTGAGGGATTTTGTTAAACTGAAGAACATGTAGCATCAGGAAAAGGACAAATCAATAGTACTTTACAAAATTTAAAAAAGGATTTTGACAGTGATGTAATATAGCATTCAGAATTTGTGGAATTGACTGTACGACCTTTTCATGAAAGTTAAACATGTGATGTAGACTAGTTAAAGCAAATGCTGTGTACAAATAATTTATCATTTTGTTTTGTGTCTCTATTCTCATACTAATCCACATGGATTTAGCAGATTTGTGACAAGACTTTAACTGCAGATCCAGGTAAGTAGCAAAAATAAATGTATGCTTATACCTCTTAGGGTGTTGGCAGGTATGAACTTAAAGCAGTTCAGGTTCATATTTAATACAATTTCCTTTGAAAGGGAACCCAGGTAACCGATCATTAGGATTAACAGGTACCCAGTTGACTTTTGCTAAAATTCTGATATATTTATTGAAAGCAGAATTGCCAAAAGAATCTTAAAATAATCTATAATGGAAACGTGTTTACCCTAGAAATAAAAGTCATTTGAAAAAAAGGAAAATCATTTTTTCACATTATCGAATGAAGTGTTTCTTAAAATGCCCACATGCAGTACAGGAACAAATTTCCATGCTGTCTCGAAGTGACAGTCATGATAATGAATGCACTTGATATCATACATGTAAATCAGCTGTACCTGCTAACCATGTCCAATCTATTAATAAACAAATCAGCAGATGATACCTTCCATATTCCAACTAAATCTCAGTTGCTAGTACAAATATAAAAAGAGGGATGTATATCCTAGTTGGTAGAGTAGCAGAATTGACCTGCACCCAGGACAGCCTGTAGGCTTCCTTGGTTTGCCCTTGGGAAATGTACTTTGCTTCCATTTCCTAAGCATGATAAAGCCAATGTTTTTAAAGTGCTGTTGAAACCAACAAAACAAGTATATGTTTCAGTTTTACTCAAATGCATATGAAAGAGTACAAATTGTTTTTACTTGGTACTGCTGCAAATTTTTCAATATGGTGTAATAGACCTGCCAAAACTAATTAGAAACAGAACAATTTTCTTAAATTTTCAGTAAGCTATAGCAAAACAGTATCTACTGTTTTTTCGTCTTGGATAACATCTGAAAAGTACACAAGTGTGATCTGATGCATTAAGTTTAACAAAAAAATATTCATATTGTACACTTAGATCCTAATGACCTCCAGTTCAGCTTCAGAAATGACCGTTCCAAACCACATGAAGGTCAATGGCTTCTTGCTAGCCAACTCAATGCAATCTTTTTAAATTTTGCATGGTTGTGGCACATATTTCTCCTCCTGTGAGTGACATTCAAACTGAAACAATGTCCAAAGAAAATAATTGTTGCCTTTCCTCCAAGAAGCCAAATATTCCTTTTTTATACTTCTGTACTGGTCGCAGGTTGTTTTAACTTCTAAAGAGGCTGATTGTCCTTTTACCTTCAGTTTGGCTTTATTTGTTGGACATCATTTCCAGATAATACTATTTGCAAATGTTTGATCATGTAGGCATTTTGCACAAAAAAACTTGTGCAGATTAAAGTGTCTGAGGTATTCCTGTCAAGTTGGTCTGGATTCCTGACCAACTGTCATTGAATCTAATATGAAAAAACCATATTCAGCCCAAACACAGACAAATCAACATTGATTTGACCACAATGTATTTTCATACTTTTTTGCTATTATTCTGTCTCTGATTTAAAGGTCATTTCAGAAAGACCATTCAAATCGCAATGGTTGGTAGGTCTGGTGTAAATCAACTTAATTTATTTTTCATACCCATTCCCAGCCTTCTGTAAGGAGCCAGAGCACCAAGTGTCATGATGTACAGCCGTCGTTGATTTTCAGAGGAGTCTATTCGGCAGCAAACGGCACCCACAACAATATCATTATAATATGCTGCAACATAACAGGAAATAAACTCATTATCATTACTATATTTAAAATGTTTCCATCATTATTTTTTTAACATTAGCATCACTATTCCTTAACTTCTGCATTATTAACATTAGCAGCACTATTCCTTAACTTCTGCATTATTAACATTAGTATCACTATTCCTTAACTTCAGCATTATTTTTAACATTAGTATCACTATTCCTTAACTTCAGCATTATTTTTAACATTAGTATCACTATTCCTTAACTTCAGCATTATTTTTAACATTAGTATCACTATTCCTTAACTTCTGCATTATTTTTAACATTAGCATCACTATTCCTTAACTTCAGCATTATTTTTAACATTAGTATCACTATTCCTTAACTTCAGCATTATTTTTAACATTAGTATCATTATTCCTTAACTTCAGCATTATTTTTAACATTAGTATCACTATTCCTTAACTTCAGCATTATTTTTAACATTAGTATCATTATTCCTTAACTTCAGCATTATTTTTAACATTAGTATCATTATTCCTTAACTTCAGCATTATTTTTAACATTAGTATCATTATTCCTTAACTTCAGCATTATTTTTAACATTAGTATCATTATTCCTTAACTTCAGCATTATTTTTAACATTAGTATCACTATTCCTTAACTTCAGCATTATTTTTAACATTAGTATCATTATTCCTTAACTTCAGCATTATTTTTAACATTAGTATCACTATTCCTTAACTTCAGCATTATTTTTAACATTAGTATCACTATTCCTTAACTTCAGCATTATTTTTAACATTAGTATCACTATTCCTTAACTTCAGCATTATTTTTAACATTAGTATCATTATTCCTTAACTTCAGCATTATTTTTAACATTAGTATCATTATTCCTTAACTTCAGCATTATTTTTAACATTAGTATCATTATTCCTTAACTTCAGCATTATTTTTAACATTAGTATCATTATTCCTTAACTTCAGCATTATTTTTAACATTAGTATCATTATTCCTTAACTTCAGCATTATTTTCAACATTAGCAACACTGTTCCTTAACTTCAGCATTACTCCTACTTCAAAATCTGCACATTTATCCCCATACTTTAGAGTCATGCATGGTAATATTGTGATAACCCTCAGTCTCTCCTCTTGTCCATCACCACAGCTTCTCTTAAACTGACAGGTTGCTACAATGTAACTATACAATGGGTGCCATTCTTGTCTTGGGGTCAGCAGAAGAGTTAAACATTGAAATGTATAAAAATTTCAATTACAATGGCATTTTCACATTTTTCCAGACCAATTTCATTTGTGCAGTCATCACAGTAAGACCAGGCAAGCTATTTATCCTCTTGTCCATACTGGGTAAATACTGATTGTGCCATGGAAAATACATTCAGTTTGGTGAGGAGTCAGTTTTTAATTACGACTTTCCATTCAGGAGGAGTAGCAATCACAGGATTTTCAAGACTCTTGCTGTGGTGGCCATACTGGATGTCAGCTTGACATCATTTTCATTCAAGTCCATCTGGACATCATAATAAATAGTCTTCTGGTGAAAACCCCATGTCAATATGACTTTCTGTTCAAGTAAAGTTGTAATAATGATTTTTAAGACGAGTGTCATGGTGGCCATATTGGATGCCAGATTGGCACCATTTTTATTGAGGACCAACTAGACATCATAAAAAGTCTTTTGGTGAAAACCCCATGTTGATATGAACATACATTCAGAAGAAGTGGCAATAATAAGATTTTCAAACTGGCTGCAGTGGTGGCCATATTGGATGATAGATAAGAACCATTTTCATTTTCAAACAGGACCAACCAGACATCATCAGAAGTCTTTTAGTGAAAACCCCAAGCTGATATGACCATCCTTTCAGAAGGAGTAGCCATAGCATGATTTTCAAGATGGCTGCCATGTTGGGCATATTGGACATCAGATTTTGTTTATTTTTCATAATGTAGGCATCAATTTAATGTGGAGGAATCTGTCACATAGCTTTACAAGTTAGACCTGTGATAAATTAACATCTCAAGAATGTTAACATTTTGTGATTGTCATCTAGTAAGGGAGTATTATGCTTGTCCCAGGTCATTGGTATTTTCATTGTCCAGCTTTGTCAATGCATTCTTATGTCAAAGCGTAAGATATCTGTAGAAGGATCTAATCAGTTTTCAGAATGCTGCTAACTCGATCACATGACAAGTTTACATGCTCTGTATGAATTTCCCCATCCATTTGAAGAAAAAAAGGAGCAATTTACTCTACAGATATTTATCAAAATAAACAAATGTTTTGACTCAAACATACCAAGATTTTTGCTCAATGGGTTGATTTTGTCAGCAATTTTTATTAGAAATTAGTCTTCAAACAAGACCAAATTTCACCTGCTTTTTGAGCATCAACACAGACATCTGTATACAAAGTACAAGATTTTGTGTCATGTCCCTATGTTCTTCTTATATAACTTAGTGTGCAAGATGTTAAGCTATACTGGCCCTCTCACTTCAGGATCATCTTTACATATATTAATCAATTTGGAAAGTCCTCCCACTTCTGGATCATCTTTACATATCGTGCCCTATTTGTCAAGTTCTCTCATTTCTAGATCATATTTACCTAACTTACAAATCTGTCAAGTTCTCTCACTTACCTAATTTGGCAAGTTCTCCCACTTCTAAAACATCTTTATAAAATTTGTCATTGTAGGTTACTGGGAAAACAACTTGATTCAGCCTCTTCAGCTGTTTGATATTGTGTGGTGTTATGTCCCCTAGTTCTGACCTTCCCCTGTAAAAGAATAAAAATAACATACACAGGGATCACGCTGGGCTATTCTATGACCACTCAATCATCCTGTTTGTAGGAGATGAAAAATGTGATAGACAAGCAGGGATCGCATTGGGCTTTGCCAATGTCGCAAATTGCGATTTTTTTTTTCCTTATTGGTGACAAAATATACCATCTGGCAATCTTTATGGTGGCAACATTTTTGGCTGTTAAAAATTGTATATACAGTCTTGTGTTTGGAGTTGAGAAATTCAAAGGCACCATGACAGGAAGCTGCAAGCTTGTATATAAAATTGCACTGGAATCTATTGTTACATAAACAGATCCTGTGTTCATATTGACAAACCACCCTAACATGGCATTTTTATATCATAATCTGCTTATGCTGATGTCTGGCCTTAGTACTCAGTACTGTAATATAACCTAAATAGTCATGCTACCTGACTAGTTACAATTGACCACCTCTGAAATTGGGAACAGGAATAACTACAATCTACCAGAAAAATGTAACAAAGTAGTTCTGCCTGAAACTTCATTGAAAATGGATTACCTTTGAAGCATTGATCATTCTCTCTCTCTCTCTATATATATATATGCAATGTGTCGAATTTTGAAGAAGTATTGGATTGTAAAGTTGAAAAAATTGTGCATTAAAATTTTATCATAGTCAAGCCAGAAAAGTCTTTGAGAAAGTTCACTTCGATATTTCCCTCGTTTCATCTATGAAACATAAAGGGCCTACATTTAAGCTTCAGTCGAATTGACCCAGTCATCATAACGGTATATTGGCAGAGAGTACAATAGAACTATGACTGTATCGGTTTGTAAAGGACTGTATGTCAAATAATTGATCTTCAAAGTAAAGCTAATTGCAGCATATTTTAGGCTGTCAAAAACTGATGAAAGACATGATTATTTCGGGAAAAATTTTGGAACAGTTGCTTTCGGTTGGTCAGTTAAAATTATGGCATACACTCTGGAAGTAATCTGAATTTAAGGTAGCGGCTTGGCTCAGAATTCTTTAGTCAGAAATTTGCCTTGTGAGAAGACAAAAGGGGCTAGATGCAATGAAATCCACTCCAACTGTTGGCAGCACATAGGAAGAAAGAACTGTTGACATTCTCAGAGGCTGTGTTAAGCAGGGGTCACCCTACCAGGCGAAGTGGGCGACTAAGTCGCCTAAAAAATGTAAACTTCACCTTCTTCTGTTAGGAAAGCGAAAACGACTTCGCCCTGTGATTTTTTTTAGAAGTACATTGACTAATCATAACTTTTGAGATGCCCCCTCACCTTAGGCAGGTTTATTCTAGTATTGTGTTGTAGCAAAAGGTATTCTTCAAGCCATCAGTAGCTAGTTTTGATATCAATTACGCTGACAAACTCTTGCACATTCACAGGCATGTGTTTTGACAGCTGATTGACCATTAACCATTTCCTGAGTTGGCAACTAGGCCCCTATCACTACCTGATTTACGCATGTTATCCTTCGATGATAAAAAGATACAAACTTGTGTTTCGAAACTTTAACAATAGTATGTATATAGCAATTTGTGTTTTAAGAATAAAATTGGTGATCTGTATATTTTAACTGCCTCTTGTACACTATTTCATCATAAAATTAGTTCAAGACTGTAAGTGTAGCCTACCAGTAACAGGGAAAAAATGGCGGACATCGCTGTGTCTGGGAAGTACCAGTTTGTTAGGTTGTCTGTTTTCGTAAATCATAGAGCAAATATATACAGAAAAATATACAATTCATAGAAAGCAAAGCCTAGGTATTATGTTATTTAAGATTTAACTTTAAAATGCAATTATATAGGTCAGAAACGTATGAGACAATGCTATGTTGTGGAATTCGCGAGAAGTGTTGTAAATTCAAAGTTGTTTTCTGACTTGACTCGTATTTGTGAAAATACGGAAAAAAGCTGCAAAGCAGATAATATTTAATCAATGCCTAAAATTAATACAAGTATGTAGACAAATAAATAAACCATAAATCTACAATCCTATCATGGACTGTTGTTGTGAAGCTATATAAAGTGAGTGATTACATTACGAAAAGCTCTCTTTCTAAAAATAGATGCACTCACGTCTGCGTTGATTCGGTTGGAAAGAAGGGTTTAGTTCATATACCGACTATAAATGAGTCATGTCTGTAATTTTATGCATTTTAGTGTGTTATGTATGAACAGCTACGGTAATGTTTTATCCGCAGCAAAGAAATGAGGACACTTGTCATTTGCCCTCATGTACATGGTATAGGGGTTATGTCAAACTTGTTTAGAAATCTTTGAAAGTGCCATTATTGTGAACTTTTAAAAAGTATATTAAAAAAAATAAATACGAAAATATAAAAAATTGATTAAGGTAGTTGATTAAGCATTTTTACCAACTTGCAATTACAATAATGTAATCTAGTTACTCAGTTAAATTTTGTTACAATTCAGTTTCTATTATTCTCTTTTAGAGTCATATGGCCAGAATAACTAAGAAAATTTTCTACTAGAAAATAAAGTATTGCTTAAATCCATTGTTAAATGCAAATATGAATACTGAGAAATAAAGGGCATAATTTAAATAAGAGAACACATGTATATATATATATATATATATATATATATATATATATATATTGTGTTCCTTGCTTCGCGTCAACTTCTCCCTGTTGAGCTCTCACTTCTCCCAGTTCTGTCCAAAAGGAGAAGTCACTTCTCCCTAAAATTCACGTCTAGCTTGACCCCTGGTTAAGTATATTATATTATCCATGAGGGCATTGATGCAAGGGGTAGTATGATGTCTCTCACGTACTTTTTTGTTTTGGGTTCAACCAAAGGTGTCAACGGGTACTTGGATAATTGAGTACCCGACTGTTCGCAATTACCCAAAACAACATGTTTCTAAGTTAAGATCAAATATTATATTTGGTGATGCCAGGAACTAAAACAAAACAATGAATACAGTCTGGGGCATGTGTCATCTACCAATCTTATATTTTCGATGTGTCCGACCATTTGGATAAGTCGAACAATTTCTTTTGATAGTAACTGTACATAACACGTTTCCAAGAAAACAGACGGGTTTCTTGAATTTGAAATCATGTCACAGATTCGTTGTAGGTTGATACACTTAGGTAGCAGAACAGTCCATATTGAAAAAACATGGCACCAAATATCAAGTGAAATGGGATTTATCATGTGACTTGTGGATGTTATATGAGTAAATCATGTTAGAGGACAAATCAATAGCGCTTTAAAAATTATGAAAGAGAAATTCGACGGTGATGTAATACAGCATTCACAATTTGTGGACTTGACTTTATGACCTTCAGTGAAAAATAAACGCGATGTAGAACAGTTACAGCGATAGATGTGTATACAGAATTTATCATTTAGTTTTGTGTCTATATTCTCATACTAATGCACCTAGATTTAGCCAATTTGTGACAAAAATTTAAACTGCAGATCCAGGTATGTAGCAAAAATAAATGTATGTTCTTCATATGGTTTTCTGTAATTATGGCATGAAATAAATAGATTACTTTTTTATGCTACTTTTTTATGCACAGATTGTGCTTCTTTTGGTTCTCATATTAGAAATAATTATGATTATACCTCTAGGAGTGTGGTATGGATAAACTTATAACAAAGCAATTCAGGTTCACTGTTAATATAATTTCCCTTTGTTTGGGTACCCAATCATTAGGATCGACGGGGGGTACCTGGCTGACTTTTCCTAAAATGTTGACATCTTTAGTTTTCAACACAATACATGGCAAATGGTACAACTGGTTGAGGAAGAACTGGGGAAAATCCTGGTAGGAACCCGTCAAAAGTCAGGAAGCTACTGGCAAGTTTTCTCTGAGGTGAGATGGCAGTGATCAATAAAGGCGAGTGCTCTAGGCCACTCGGCCACCTGGGGTCCCCATCTACTTTGTAGAGGCAAGCTAAAACAGCCTGATGCACTCCTTTCAGTTTTAAAGAAGGAATGATGCAGAAAATAGTGATCTACTAAATAGATTGCATCAAATTATTATGAAAAGCTTCAGTGCAAGTCCTGCTGCTAGTTCTAATTTATTTCTGCAAATCATCACAATTCTACAGCTTAAAATTTTTTTTTTACCGAAGACACAAGAGCACCAAGTATCATATAGAATATAGCAAATTATAATGCACTGGCAGTATTGGTTCTGTACAGTTTGCTTGTAGTAATTGGTTTAACAACAAGCTATGTAGACCCTGTTCCACGAGCACACTGTGCCAGCAGAACAGTACAGTCCACTGTATATTATATACTCATTTATTTTTTAACTATTACAATACATACTGTATATACCTGCTTTTAAGTCAGAGACCCTGATCTATGATGACACTATTCGAATTAAATACAAAAATGACTTGGGGCTTTTCTGGTATGGAGGAAAAATAAAGTTACAACTGAAGCCTAATGATAAAACACATGGGACAGAAACTCCTTGCATATAAATATGGGGTAACACTACCAGGTCAAGTGGGGGACTAAGCTGCAGAAAAAGAAAGAAGAAACTTTGCCTTTTCTATTAGGAAAGCAAGCAAAATGACTTCACCCTGTGAGTTTTTTAATGTTTCTAATGCTTGTACAACTCTTCATTAACTCAGCCAAGTTGTTTCAATTGGAATGTGTCCTTTATGCTGAAAAAGCTGCTGGGATAAAATAATTAGCATGGCATCGGCTGGGGGTGGGCGGGGAGGGGCAGCAGTGAGCAATATATTTGAACCACACGACCCAGTTAATTTTGACGAAGGCAAGTTAGTTTTATTGTCTTTTTTTTTTCCTTTTACTAATCAAAATGAGTGCATGTGCCTGCAGCAGCAGTTTTTAACAAATTCTCAATTTAAAGAACAAGAACACAGATGACTAGTAATTATTGACTGCTAAATATTAAAATAATTTGCATACAGTTGGTATTGTTTTGTATTGATTTTCCACCTCTTGTATCAACATTTTTATCAGTAGAGCAAAAGTATGGATGCATCGATATATTGATGAATCGTGTCTCCCCTACATAACACATTAGACACAATATATTGTAATTATTCTAACTGAATGGAATATCTGGATAACATCATTGTAATTATCAAGAGGTATAAGGAATTAATTGTAGAACAAGCAAGTGAATTTTTTACTTTTCAAAACCAGCTAAAACTAACAGTCCTAAAGATTCACAATTAATTCTGAATTAACTTCCAAAACATGCAGTTGTAAAGTTCACGTTACTTATCTGTAACATCACTTACTACTGTGGTTTGAATGGATGAGCACTATGGTGTGAAGACACCTGTGCATGTGCTCTCATGTACATGTTAGAGGTGTTGTTTCAAACAAATTTTTGTCTGCCATTTTCTAGTGAAGTTTAAGAAACAAAAAAAAAAATAAACATCTTGTTTAAGTGACAGCTGAGTAAGCATTTGTCCTGATTTGTAACTAAAATACTGTCATCGAAGTGCTTCTATCAGTTAAAATTAATTACAATTAAAGTTTCTGCTCTGCTTTTTTGAAGCCATATGGCCAAAATACACTGCATGATACTTCCCCTCCAAACATAGACTTTCAAGTATGAATATATTGCATATAAATATACAACATTCAAACACTTACAGAATGTTTATAATATACACGCAAAACATAACCTCCTTAAAAATAAAGTATTGCTTAAAACCAATGTTAAATGCAAATACGAATATAAATTAGAAACAGAGGACAGTTTCTCAGCAATCAAACATTTGACCCATTTAAATACTAACACATTTCTTGCTTTGCTCCCAATTTCCCCAATTCTGTCCAAAACAAAGGAAGTCACTTCTCCTTAAAATTCAAATCTAGCTTGACCCCTGATTAAAAAAGTTCGCTCAAAAATTCACTGGAAATACTGAAATCATGTTATGTTGAGGTATACTTCTTTAAAGAAATGAATAAAAAATATGTTAATAATGAAGAAAGTGTTTAGATAGCTTCGTTTCATTCAAGATTTGTATCATCTTTTTAACCGATTTCGGTATTCCCAGTTTCCATTGGCCAACGGAACTTGAAAAAATGTCCATTTGCTTGTGGGGGAATTTGAATATATTTGGGAAAAAGACATCAGAGTAAGTCTGACTAAAACATTTCGACTTTAATTTGTAGAAAGCATTGTTATGGGCTGCCAAGTGTATGAGATATTCCCCAAACATTTATCATTCCAATATTAACTGACATCGGAACATGTAAAACAGCACCATTATTTGGGCAGTGAGACCTTGAGACATCAAAACATAAATATATGGGTCGAGGTCTTACACTGTAGGACAAGCTTGTAATACTATTTCTGCCAAACCGCAGGCATGTTCCCTCTTGCATCATAAAGCGCAACAAAAACCAGTTTAAACGGAACCACCCCGCTTGCTCCAGGCTTGTATCATTGCTTACAATTTACCTGTCATACATGCTCTATACAATAGCTATAAGGTAGGACACATCCCCACTACTGCTTGACATAGCCATGATCGTGCCCGCTTAATATGCAAGTGAAATCCCGCTGAATGGAATATTGTCCTCTCACTGGTTAAAAGAAACTGACGTCCTGCATTTATTTATATTTTCAGTTGGCCAATGAGAAGGCAGTATTCTATTCAGCGCGTTCTTGCATATTACACAGGCGCGATCGTGACCACATCAAGTAGGAGCATTGATATTCCTTAAAGGTACGATAGTAAGCCAAACTTTGGATACGCATACAATGTCGAATGCCGGAGCTAAACATCGGTACCAAATTTATTAAGCAACGCGAAATGTAGCTTGAAATATCAAAATTTTGATTTAAATAGGTCGCGCGAGAAAGGAGAGAATGGTCCTCCCTTTTAGTAATTGTACAGCGCATGTACGACAGGTAAACTGTAAGCAACGATACGAGCCCATGTGACTTGCTCGACTGCCTATACATGCCGAAGTACGTTATCACTGAATTTGCCGTTAAGCGTTTTTGGAAGAATTTATATAATAATCTTCAACGGAATTTTGATTTACAAGGCGCGAAATAAAGTGAATATACACCATTTAAAGGTATGTGTAATCAAATTCTCCAAAATGACACCTATAGCTGCAAAAAGTGACTCAGCGCGTATATGACCTATGTTAGTTGTACTAAAGAAACCTTGGAGTCAGATATTCTCAGTGAAGTTACCAACCGTTTTGGTGCTATACATTACGAACTTGAAGGCAGCAATTGCCCTATACTTTTTGATGAATTTTCAGTGTAAAGTATTTCTTCTGATACATGAATTACATAATCATTAACTCAAGCAATCACCTGGTCATTTTCACTTTAAAATATACTCCCTCGTTCCCGCCCGCTACCGGTCGAACATGTGTGACTGAAATCCCACGCAGAACCCGGACATCGAAATGGGTTACATTTCCAGTCAAACACACGCTACGTTCCGGACAAGGTAGGGTACAAAGCACTTACCGGTAAAAAACTATCTTAGGTTTTCCCGGAAATTCCTCTTTAACTTCAACATTTTTTCGCTAATAAATAACCATTGTGTCACTCATATGGCACGAAAATCAATATAATATCACAATTCATTAGTAGTAATAGGGATAGTCCTACATGTAAGACCTCGACGCTGATATTTATGTTTTGGGCGCTTGGGTCTTAACAGACTAACAAACGGCGCTGTGTAGCGTGTTTTGATGTCGACTAACATCGTAACGAAAGTCATATTTTCAGGAATATCTCAAACAACTGGCAACCAATAACGACGATTTTCTACAAAGTAAAGTCATAATGTTTTAATCAGACTTTACTTACGTTGATGTCTTTTCTCTAATAAATTCAAATTCTCACAAAAGAAATGGGCCTGTTTTCAAGTTTCGTAGGCCTACATTTCAGTTGGCTGGAAAGCGATGAAAGCCGGGAATGCCGAAATCGGGTTAAGTTGAAATATTATTCTTTAACGAAACGAATAAAAAATATATTATGCCTATTGGAACTGTAAGCAACTTTTCGTTTCGTTCAAGAAACATATCCCCACATGAACCTACTTGACCATACTTCGGCATATCTTGACTATCGTCGCATTTCAACAAATTCAAATGTATGTCAACGAAACATGAAAATGCGTCCATTTGCTAGTGTCAGATTTTGATTCAACCAGGATAAAAACAGCACAGTAAGTATGTTAATTACATATCAATTTGTGGAAGAGTGTGCATACTGGCTGCCAAGTGTATGAGATATTCCTGAAACTTTGACTACTCGTTCCGACGTCAACCGACTCGCACCAAGCTATACAAGGCCATTCTTAGGGTAGTAAGACGTAGCACTAAAACATAAATAACGTGTGATACGGCTTACATCATAGGACAAGAAATAGGGACTCATATGGAGACAACTGTGTCGATATGGTGACAATGGGAATATCAGTTAAGACCTCCATTTTGAAATGGGTACAATGTGGATTCAACACTAGTCATAAGTTTTCCATTATTGGTCGGTATGGGGACAATGTGAACTTAAAATGAGTTGTCAAAATGAAATAAACCATAGTCACAAATATTCACGTTCTGTGTTTTACAAGATGGGTCTGCATGAGTACAAAGTGACTTAAAACTTTTTAAATTTTCAGATTTCCACTGTCCTCGTTAAGATCTCACAGCGATTGCATTGGGCTCATGTTCTGGCGACCTAAGTTATTACCATAATCGCTAATTTTATCAGCCAATCAAATGTGAAGTATTACATCTTCTCGTTTGGGAGACTGAGCAGTGTGGCTGAAGAGCATCACGATTTGATTTACTTTCAGATTTTTAAAGCTGCATTTCCATTGACAAGTTTAAAGTTCACCAGAACAAAACTCCTAAGAAGTCGCTGTCAGATCTTCAAGTAGGACAGTGGGGATCTGATTTAATAAGATTGAAGGGAGTTTAACATGTATCCATAACTGAACATAGCGCTGGTGCACATGTACAGGGTCAGATACACCCTCTTCAAGAAGAACATGGACAAGACGGCTCCCTTTTTTCTCAAGGTGGCTCAAGACCTCATAGAAGACGCCCTATGAAAGGAGATCATCAGGGAAAGAGAAGACTGTGAGGAAAAGAATAAAAATAAGAAGGGGCATATAACATATCAGGATTACCTTAGAAGAAAAGAGCAACAGTAGCAACAACATGAGGGAGAAGAGGTGAAGAAACAGATGGAGACAGAGGATCACCCTTTCTCCTTCTAGAAGAAGGGTTCCTGTGATGCGGTGAAGACAACGGTGAGACGTGTCCGTCCCACTGGAAGATATAATCCAGGACCACTCACCCAAACAAAACGGCCATATTCAGCCCCACCCCACCCCCCATCTCTAGAAAGGAGATATACTAATCACCTGCCAAAGAAAATTTGTGTTTGCATGTTTTGTGTATGTTAATGCAAAAAACTAAAACTTGAAGTACCTATTCCATTATTAAAAGTGTTTGCTGGGTAAACCGTGTTCGTGGGTATGGTTTGTATGTATAAATACTCCCTCGCCGTTTTTAATGTTAAGTCTACTATGTGAGTAGTAATAGGGGGCACTTTACGGACAATGGGAAAATACATTACAGAAAATACATTACATTTACGGACAAGATTTATACGGACAAAATCAAAACCCTGGGTAGGTTTACGGACAATGGGAATTTTGTATAGGGACAATAGGAATAGAACAGGTGGGGTGACGTCACGGTACTGGACACTTGCAACAATGTAGCAAGTACCGAGACGTCATGCCACCTGTTTCATTTCTATACAAAGTTTTATGCATTCGCGTTTGTGTCAGTGGATAGTATAGTATATTTTATGCATTCTCGTTCGTGTCACCTGTTTCATTTCTATACAATGTTTTATGCATTCGCGTTCGTGTCTGTGGATAGTATAGTATGTTTTATGCATTCGCGCTCGTGTCTGTGGATAGTAGAGTGTGTGTTTTATGCATTCAAGTTCGTTTCCATAGAATGATGAACATCAATCTATCCTACCCAAATTATACAACCGACTAAAAAACTTTTAGGTAAGAGAATAATGTTTTTGGGAGTTAAACATAAATTATACAATCGAATAAAAAAATTTTAGGCAAGAAAGAATAAATCTTTTCGACGCATATGAAGTGGCCCTGAAAAGGGCCTTTGGATTTCTTCTTCTTTTTCCTTGTCTTCTTCTAAGTTCTTCTTTTCCTCCACCAACTTCTTATTTTCTGTCCTACACTTTTTGTCTTCTTCTCATTCTTTTCCTCCTCCTCCTTTTTTTTCCTTCTCCTTCTCCTTCTCTTCCTTCTTCCTTTTTTCATTTTCATCTTCCTTTTCTATCTTTTCGTTTCACTCCCTCATCCTCCTTTTGTTTTCTATATCTTCCTTTTCGTCTTTTTCAGTTATAATCATCTCATTTAATATGTCTTTACTTCTCTTCAAATTGTTTATTTCCATGCTTAGTCTATAGGGACTATAAGCCCCAAACTGCATTCGGACTAGCATCTCCTCCACCATAGCTAGTGTGTCTGCCACCTCCTGCAATCTGATCATTCTCTCCCAGTTACTTGCCATGTTGTATTCTGTGTAGAATGGCGTGAATCTGCTGCTGCTTGAAGGATTTAATTCGCCTACGCATACTCAGTGCTTTCGCGACTGGTTAATGCCCGAGGGTCGGGCTTTTTAATTGGTCGGGGTTGTGAGGATGTTGCCTTCACAGCTCGTATTTATGTGCGATGCCGCACGTTTAATTTATGTCTGGCAGCGGCAAAGAAGGGAAGGAGCCCGGAAAAGGGACGCCAAACGACACGGGAAGAGACTCGCGGTGTGTACTCGCCCAACGCAAGGACGTACCTTTTGGTCAAATTTTGTCCAGTTATACTAGTGGATAGCCCTATTCCAATGATGTGTAAGTCACCTGTGTAATTATCCTAATGTACTTAGTTTTGTAAGTTTAAATATATTAGAAAGTTGGAATTTTGTGTACTAGGCGTACTTGTGTAGTTGCCGAAAGAGTATCAATCAGGTGGGTGTTAGCCATCCCACAGACGTTATTAGCACGCAGATTTCTCTTTTTTTGGTCGTTAATTTTGACGGTGGAACCAAAGAATCAGAGCTATTATCGAAAGTGGTCTTCGATAGCCAAAGGAAGATTCTCATGGCTATAGGAAAAGGGGATTCCTCTCCTCAACCCTTGCATTTCCGCCACGATATCAGGGTCTTAGTGGGAAATCTTTTATTAACACTGGCTTGTTGACATCAGGATCCCACCCAGGTGTTTGCTAGTATGTTTTCCCTAGCACCTGTTTTATGCCCTTTGCTTACGGTTGTCTGTGCGGGTGGGTGTAAGGAGAGGAAATTTTGGAGTAGAAGGTAGAGCTTCCTGGACTGCTCCATGGGGTTTGGGGCTTCCTTTGATTTGTGGAGTAGCGGGTAGAGCTTCCCGGCTACTTCACGGCTTAGCCAATCCGAGTTGGATCGACAAAAGCACCTTCCTGCGAGATGGAATTGTCCCTCGAACCGGTTAGCTTTTGTTTGTCCGGCCAACACAAAAAAAAAAAAAAAAAAAAGGGTGGGGGGTGTTTCCCCTCTTCCATCCCCCGCTTCTGCGCCAAAGTGTCGGGGCCTTAGTGGGAAATCTTTGGTCAACACTGGCTTGTTGACGTCAGGATCTCACCCAGGTGTTTGCTAGTATGTTTTTCCTAGCACCTGTTTTACGCCC